>CAUYLG010064936.1:118-114511 GCA_963573385.1 Cacajao melanocephalus | reverse complement strand
TAGCTGGGTGTGGTGGCGCATACCTGTAATCCCAGCTACTTGGGAGGCTGAGACAGGAGAATTGCTTGAACCCGGAAGCAGAGGTTGTGGTGAGCTGAGATCGTGCCACTGCACTCCAGCCTGGGCAACAAGAGCGAAACTCTGGCTCAAAAATAAATAAATAAACAAACAAACAAATAAATAAATAAATAAATAAAACAAATAAGTGATCAGATCTGGTAACGCTGGGCCCTGCATTCTTATGTGACAGTTGTTGGAACTGGCCTTTAGATGGGGCGGGCACTCCCTCGGTCACGGTCACTTTGCTCCACTCCCTTCCAGTCCCTCCCGCGTGTCCCCAGCAGCTCTGCTTGTTAACACTGCCTGTCTCGCCTCTGCAGGTTTGGAGCCTTCAACCCCCTATCTCATCTGTCTTCGTGTCCCTGCCCCCTAGCCATGCCTGGCACACAGGAGACCCTTCGCATTCAGCAATCGTTGCAACAAGCTTGCAGGATACAGCTCCCCATATTCAAGATGAGAAAACTGAGGTTCAGAGACACTAAGCACACTTCCAAGGTACATAGCCAATGAGCAGGAGAGCCAGCATTTGGACCACTGACTGCCTAGTTTCCAAACCTGGTCTCCCTTCACGCTGCCCCATGCCTGCAGTCACCAGGATGGAGAAAGTCCTTTTCACTTAGCGTTCCACTCAGGTCCTCATCAGAACTCCTACTTGAGGCCAGGTGCAGTGGCTCATGCCTGTAATCCAGCACTTTGGGAGGCTGAGGTGGGCGGATCACAAGGTCAGGAGTTTGAGACCAGCCTGGCCAACATGAAGAAACCCTGTCTCTACTAAACGTACAAAAATTAGCTGGGCATGGTTGTAGGTGCCTGTGGTCCCAGCTACTCGGGAGACTGAGGCAGGAGAATTTCTTGAACCTCGGAGGTGGAGGTTGCAGTGAGCCAAGATTGCACCACTGCACTCCAGCCTGGGCAACAGAGTGAGACCCCCACCTCAAAAAAAAGAACTCCTACTTGCTCCAGTTAAATCAGGGGTTGAAAATGTGGCCACACTGCACATACACAGGGGCGGGGGCGATGGAGAACAGAGGCCACGTCCACTCAGCCCTAGCCCAGCACGGCCAGGCAGCAATGCCACCCAGTGTGGCAGAATTTCTAATGTTTCAGGAGAAGCCAGACACCTGGGCTTGTGTATGGAACACCTCAGCTTGTAAGCGTTGTCCACACACTCCGATGTGCACAAAATCCCTCTGGGGTTGAATGGAGAATCTGCTCTTTGTCGCTGCTCACTGTAAAGCCTGGTTTCTGTCACTGATGGCAGAGGTCAGGCTCTACCTGGGGTGGCCTGGCCTCTCTGCTCACTGTTCTCAGGGGACAGGGTGGTCAGGGAATATCTCAGATGGGCCAAGGGTGCTACATGGGGACCCCAGTATTGGCAGTACCCAGAAGGCATAGGACGACAGCAACCGCCAGCTCCCAGAATCCCGCTGCCTGTCCCTAAGCACACACCGTCTCCAAGCCATTCCCTATGGTGTGGGTTATTCACCATTCATTAAAAAAGAGAAAATGATCAATAACCAGCCACCACAGAAAGCCTGATGTCACTTCCAAAACAAAACCGGAAATGATTCCTAGCTCTCGAAAGACGTAAGTTTTTCCACCTTCTAGAAGGTTAGCTCCAGGCAGGCAGGGATACTGCTTGTCTAGTTCCTTGCTGTCTCCCAAGTGCTTAAAACAGAATCTAGCACACAGTAGGTGCTCAGCAAATGTTTGTTGAATGACTACACGACAGTATAGTAGTAGCATCTTTGCAAGCTTTCGCTGTTGGGAATTCCGCAGTAGGAGCTCCTATGCACATTGCTCCTTTAGGGATCAGGCAGCTGAGATGCTGAGAGGCAAAGACGCTGGCCAGCGTTAGCCCAGCTGCTCTGGGCGGGGCCAAGAATAGAGCTTAGGCTCCTTCCGATGCCAGCCAAGTAACAAAACCCTCTCTGTCTTCTCAATCTCTTTGCCAGTGTACAGCTTGAGATTTTTCACACGGTGGATTTTCAGAGCCTACCGTCGGCATCTAATGAACAAATACATGGGTGGGGACTGAATACCTCTTATAAGAATCTCAGCTAAGCCCTTCGAGGCCACTCTGGGAAACTTACTTCCTTCCGGAAAGAGCTGTGTTTTAAAATCCAAGCAGCCATGCAGCTGCTCCTGGAAGGAGACTTCTGCATCTGTGAAATGCAGTGATGTCCCCAGGTGAAATATTTCAACAGAGTGCTGAGGAACCCAACAGAAGAGCATGAGTTTAGGGGAAATACACACGCGCACGCACGCATGCTCACGCACACACGCACGCACGCACACACGTGCATGCGCGCGCACACACACCCCAAATTCTTTCCTCAAAACATAAGCTGGAAGGATTTTATCTGCTCTGAGGGAACACTCAAAAGGTTTAATTTAAAACTTGGGCGGACTTGTGGTTTTTCAATGGGGTGATTGTTCCATAGTCAGGGAATGAGATAATAAGAAAACGTTTTCTAGCCAGTGTTTGGTTTGGCTTCAGAAATTCAAACCAGACTTCTTCTGAGAGCTGTTGGGCCTCCTGCATGGCTCAGGCTGGTGTCTCCCCCATCAGGAACCAGATTTATGATAACATTTATGTGGTCAGAGACTCGGGTACATGGGCACAGCATAGCTGGGTCGAAGGAGGTGGGTCTCTAACCTGGCTGCATGTCACCCCGTCTCCAGACACCCAGACCCTTAGCAATCATGTAAAATGTGGGCTAAGGCAGGCTGGGCACGGTGGCTCATGCCTGTAATCCCAGCACTTTGGGAGGCTGAGGCAGGTGGATCACTTGAGGCCAGGAGTTTGAGACCAGCCTGGGCAACATGGTGAAACTCTATCTCTACTAAATATACAAAAATTAGCTGGACATGTGGGTGCATACTTGTAATCTCAGCTACTTGGGAGGCTAAAAAAGGAATCACTGAACCCAGGAGGTGGAAGTTGCAGTGAGCCAAGATTACGCCATTGCACTCCAGCTTGGGTGTCCAGAGCAAGACTCTGTCTCAAATATATATATATATATATATATATATATATATATATATATATATGGGCTAAGGCAGACATAGGGGTAATCTGCCATGATCCAGAAACCCTGTAATGAGGCATCATCTTTTGATCTGTCCTCAGCAGGTTCATCATCCTCCTCCTATCTGCATCAACCCACTGGAGGGGAAGCCTGAGCTGCTGTTCCCAAGGGAGCCCACATCTCCCCGGCGTCCCCTGGGGGCTTTTGATATGGATTTAACTCTGTGGAAAGGAGCAGATGACATTGCAAATGGAGAGGGCTTGTTTTTCCCCTTTGCTTTGCCTCTTTCGGTCTGCTTTGGGCTCGCTGGGGAAAATGATTGTTTCTGATGAAAACAGGAATTCCTAGAGCCCCCAGTTCAGGGTTAAGGTGATGCAGGGCAGGCGAGCCCCAGAATCGGAGCTTGGCCTGGGAGGGTTCTTGGCTTTGCTCAGGAAGGAATTCAAGGGTGAGCTGGTGGTGTTAACAGCTTTGGTTGCAGCTGCAGTGCAGGCCAGCGGCAGAGGCACTGGGAGATCAGGCAGTGTGCCCAGAGCAGCAGCTCGGAGCCAGCTCTGCAGTCTCTTTTGTACCCACTCCCAATGACATGCAATTATAGGGTGGGCTATACAGACACTCCTAGAGAAAGGGTGGTCACTTCTGAGTCATCAGGTCATTGCCATGGAAAGGGGTGGTAACATCCAGGTGCTGCCATGGTAATGGTAAACAGACATGACCCACTGGTGGGTGTGTCTTATGGAAGGTGCTCTGCCCTGCCCCTATTTTAGCTAGTCCTAAATTTAGTCCAGTGTCTGAGCTCTGCCTCCAGAGTTGAGTCCTGCCTCCTACCTCAGAGGGAGATCAGGTCGGAAGTGTTAGTGGTATTTGCTCCTGGAGTACCGAGTGTTTCAGGGGAGAGCCTCTCACTCATGGGTGGCTGGGTTGGAAGGAAGTTTTGAGTGGAATCACTTGCTGCACAGGTCTTCCCTGGGGAGTGGGGAATTTCAGGTGACCACGCCCCTCTTGAGAATAATGATTGACATTCTGGTGTCCCGCCCCTGTAGCCTCCACCTGTATCTAAAGAGGTCAGCTAATGGCTTCCAGGAGGGGCAGGTAACACCTGTACTTAGAATGCTCCTCTCAAAAAAGATTCACCTCTCCTTCTGCACCTGGCATTTCAGTCTAGTGGTCTGAAGACCCTCAAAGGGTCTTCTCTCATCACCCCTCCCCTACCCCTCAACTTAGCCTGGGACCGGCCCTCATTCTGTGCCCACCGCTGACCCTAACCCCCACCCACCAAAGCTGGTCCTTAACCCAGACCTCAGCCCTCTGTGAGGCCTGCGAAGCTGGAGGGAGATTTGGTCCTGCGATGCCCCTGGGACCCCTCACCCAGCACGTCCTGGTCAGCGCAGCATCCGCCATTCACTCTCACACCTTGGACAGCTCCCAGGGATCCGCTCCCGGTCAGGTCAGTGGGGTCCCATCTGCCAGCTGGTCACAGGCTTCTCCCTCTGATGGTTCGCCCTCCAACCAGGCCTCAAGCACTCTCCTCTTACTACCATTCCTCCAAAAAACAAAAAGATTTTTTTAAGATTATGCTTCCAGCCAGGCGCAGTGGCTCACACATGTAATCCTAGCAATTTGGGAGGCTGAGGTGAGAGGATTACTTGAGCCCAGGAGTTGGAGACCAGCCTGGGCAACAAACATAGTGAGACCCCATCTCTACAAAAAATCTACAAACGTTAACCGACCATAGTGGCACATGTCTGCAGTCCCAGCTACTTGGGAGGCTGAGGCAGGAGGATCGCTTGAGCCCAGGAGGCTGAGGCCGCAGTCAGCTATGATTGCACCACTGCACTCCAGCCTTGGTGACAGTGTAAGACTCCATCTCTAAATACAAATACAAATAAAAATGAACAAAGAAAGAAGAGAAAGATTGCGTAATCAAAAGCAACGGGCCTGAGGCTGCAGCTGTGTTTCCCAGACAATGGAAACTGCCGTGGGCCATGGCAGCCCCCAGCTGGTCCTGTACCTGGAGGGGGCGGTTTGGGAGTGAGAGAATATGGGGTGCACCTTGGGAGCTGGCTACGGAGCTGCCACTTGGAGAGTAGGGACCGCCCTGTGAGCCTGCCAGGGCTTTCTCCCCAGCCACTCAGCCTCCTTGGGTCCCCTGCCCCAGCCTGCTTTCCTGGCCGGTCAGGGTGCTGAATAACTCCGTGACCGTGAGAACACCTCCCACTTGTGGAAGCCTCCCTTTATTTGTTGGCTAGGGCTGGCGTAACTAATTAAGCCACAGCTGGAGGCTTAAAGCAACAGAAACGCATTCTCTCACTGTTCTGGAGGCCGGAAGTCGGAAATCAAGTGTCCAGAGGCCGCTGCTTCCCCTGGAGGCTCTAGCGGAGGAGCCTTCCCGCCCCTTATAGCCCCTAGCAGCTGCCCACAGCCCTGGACTCTCCTGGTGGGCAGCTGCGTCGCTGGCTGGCTGTCCTCTGTGCATCATCTGTTTTGATAAAGACGCCAGTCACTTCATGTAGGGTTTGCCCACTCCAGCGTGACCTCATCTTAACTTGGTTCCATCTTCAAAGCCCGATTTTCAGATGAGATCCCATTGACAGGCTCAGGGTGGACGTGGATTTGGAGAGCGGGGGCGATATTCACCCCAGTAAACTCCCCAAGGGCCTGCCCTGGGCGAAACACATTCTGTTTCCCACATAATCTTCACAGCAGCCTGGGGGGCAGGAATTCCTGGGCAGTCAATTCCCTCTGCACGGATGGGGAAACTGAGGCCCCCAGAGGCTGTGCGGCAAGTGCCTGGGGGAGGAAAATGGCTTGGAACTAGATGAAGGGGCGGTGGACAACGTCGTGAATGGACTAAATGCCACTGAACTGTACGTGCTAAGAGAGTTTATTCTATGTCATGTGAATATTGCCTTGTAAAAAGTGTTCTACCCTGATACCTTTCCACTGTGTAACACCTGCACTGCTAGACGGCATCTGTGGTCTGGAGATGTGACTCCCACCACCGAGTCGGGGAGGCCCCGGCTATAGTGCAGGCGAGCTTCCTGGAAGGTGGGGACTGGGTGCCAAGCGCCTCCCTTTAATTCCCAGCGTAGACTGCGTTCCCTCACTGGCCACCTGTCATTTTAGAAAGCAGAGAACCGAGGTAAGTTTTGCTTAGTTAATTTTGGGGAAAGGGAGACAGGGAAAGTGAAGGCAACTAGAAGCTGGTTTGTTTGCTGATTTTTTTATTTTTTGTATTTATCTATTTGTTTTTTGAGACACAGTCTCATTCTGTTGCCCAGGCTGGAGTGCAGTGGCGCAATCTCGAGTCACTGCAACCTCCGTCTCCCAGGTTCAAGTGATTCTCCTGCCTCAGCCTCCCAAGTAGCTGGGATTACAGGCACCCGCTGACACGCCCAGTTAATTTTTGTCATTTTAGTAGAGATGGGGTTTCACCATGTTGGCCAGGCTGGTCTCGAATTCCTGACCTTAAGTGATCAGCCCGCCTCGGCCTCCCAAAGTGCTGGGATTACAGGCATGAGCCACCGCACCTGGCCTGTTTTTTGTTTTTTTAGAGACAGGGTATTGCCCTGTCGCCTAGGCTGGAGTGCAGTGGCGTGATCAGAGCTCACTGCAACCTTGACCTCTGGGGCTCAAGGCATACTCCTGCTTCAGCCTCCCTAGTAGCCGGGACTACAGGTGTGCACCACCACACCCAGCTAATTTTTAAAAAGTTTTGTAGAGACAAGGTCTCACTATGTTGCCCAGGCTGGTCTTGAACTTCTGGAGTCAAGCAATCCTCCTGTCTCGGCCTCCCAAAGTACTGACATTACAAGTGTGAGCTGCCCACTCAGCCACAGCTAGGATCTGTTTGTGTGTTTTTCCTGTGCTGTTCCACATGGCCCATCTCTGACCTCACTGCCTGCATGCCCCCAAGCCCCTGGCTGGCCTGCTGGGAGAGCTGGGGTCTCTGTTGAACAGCCAGCCCCAGGAGCCCAGCTCCTTATGTATTTGCTGAAAGGCCTGATACAGCAATAGCTCAATTTTATTGATCTTGTCAAAAGCAGTAATTCAAGAAAGCTATTTAAATTCACAGGAGGAAGCCAGAGCAATTATCCACGTCTGCATCAGATTCTTCATCATTTTTGTTATTGGCTGTGGAGCCTGGAGACATTCTGTGTGTGCCTGACGCGGCAGTGAGGGGGCTGCTGAGGGTTGAGGTCTTGTTTGCAGCCCAGAAAAACGAAACCCATAATCAACAGTTTGCCGATATAAATCTATGTGCATAAAGGTTACAGGGTGTTACCGGGGGACTTGTGGGCACCCAGTGGTTTAGATTCATTTTGCCCCTAATCCCAGCCAAATCCCGTCAGCCTATTCCCGCAGCCCCTGTTTTAGCACGTAATAACATTATGATTTGTGATGGAGCAGGTGATTTTTTTTTTTTGCAGTCTCTCCCCCATATTTAAACTTTAATGAAAGCTTAAATCACAGCAGAATTCAAGTGACAAGCAGATGAGATCTGTGGCAGGCACAGTGAGTCTGGCGGGGTGGCCTATGGCAGGGTTTGGGGAAGATGACCCCACCTACCCACCAGCAGGTGCCTTGGACCTCAGCAGATGGCAGCTCTCTGGACCAGGGTCATGATTAATTGATCTCTTAATCCCTGGCACCTAGTAAGTGCCTGGTACACAGCACGTGCCCCAGTGAATACTTGAATGAATGAATGAGCTGGCTGAGTTGCCTGCTTTAAATTGTTATTTGCCAAACAGTTGCTGCTGGATATCCTGGTGTCATGATATTTTCTGTCTGTGCTGGACATCTTCAGTTTGTCTCTCCAGGCCCAGTCTTCACTTTGCTCATTCAGGATTGCCTGTTGGGCTGCATCCCTGGACGTCCAGCCCTTGGATGTCCAGCTGGAGGTTGGAGGCAGGTAGAGAAAGAGGCCGGCGGGGGGGTGTTTATAGCCCCAGTTCCTCTCTGCAATATCCCAGGTTGGCTGCATCCCTCCAGTAAAGGATAAGGCTCCTGTGGGGTGGTCCTCTCTTACAGCCGCCCTCTTCAGCTTCCTGTAAATTACCTTCAGGTGTGGTGCCAGCTCCTCACTGCTGCAACCTGGAGGGGAGTGCTTCTCTACCCACTACTCACACCTTTGCAGAGAGTTGATTAGTCAGCGCTCACCCATTTCCTGTCTCAGCATACCCGCCTCTGTTTTCTATTGGGATCCTGACTGATAACACATCTAAACTACTGTGTCCTTCTTCTGAAATCAACTCACATGGTTTTTCTCAAGCACCAACTTGAGCCGTGCTGACAGCCAGCAGTTCTCAAAGCACGGTGCCACACCAGCAGCCTCAGCATCACCCGGGAGCTTGTGCGGTATGTCAGTTCTCAGGCCCACCCTGGACTCACTGAGTCGGGCATTCTGGGGTTGGGGGCAGCTACCTGTGTTCTCACAAGCCCCCTAGGAGATTTGGACGCATTCTCAAGTGTGAGAACCACTGGTCTAAGTAAGAATTCCAACAAAATCACAGGTTTGGGTTATGTGTGGTCCATGTTACTGGATGCCTTCTCAGCATCCACTCTGCCCCCACCTCCTTACTAATAAAACCCTAATTGTGTTCAAGACAATAGTGCACCTGGTTTGAATCCCACCTTTCCTAGCTTCCTCTGCAGGTAGGGGTTGCTGCACCACACAGCTCTGGCCAGTAAGATGTAACTGGATGTCCCTGGGTGGGGCTTCCATAAAAGCTCTTTGAAAGGTGAAGGGTGGATGGGCAGCGATGCAGGAAGCTAGTGCAGGTCTTTGCCCTTTTCTCTTTTCTCTCTTCCTGCCTGGAATCTAGATGCAATGCTGGAGGCACAGCAGCCCCTTTGTGACCATAGGTGACTATGAGGATTAAAGGGGTAGAAAAGGGCCTGAGTATTCACTGTGTGGTGGGGCTGCCTTCCCAGCCTTGAACAGGCCGCCTCCAGATGTCTTGTTAAGAGAGAAACAGAAACCTCTTATTTGGGTAAGGCACTGATATTTAGGTTTTCTGATATATGTGGCCAAATGCAATTTCTAGTTAAAATAAATATATAACTATGACAAGAAGTGGTCAGCTGTGTGTCCCTACTGCCAGTAGCCTCACAGGCCATGAAACCCTGCTTGAAATGAACCCTCATGATTGAAGGCGAGATTCCACTTGAGACTGGCACACAGAGCCTCACCTGGCAGAGCTAGCTCCGGGCAGACACGGAACTCGTGACTTTGTTTATACTTGCATCCTTGCATAAGACAATCTGAAGATAACTTTGAGCCAAGTTAAACTAAAATTAAAGCAGGAGAAAGATTAAGGAGACCTGGGAGGTCTCAAATGACATTTTAAAAATCATCATTATCATTGTCATCAATCTCAAAATCTCCAGAATACTATTTACAGAGACATGCGCCAGGTCCTGGGGACTCTAAAGGCACTAGCAGCCTGGTCTGAACTTCCAAGGAGCTCCCCGTGCAGGCAAGAGGCCAGGCCAAGAGTTTACTGCAGCTGGCAATCAGAGAACACTGCTCAGAGAAGGTGGCATTTGTGCTGGTGCCCGTCCTAGGCACTGCGTCAGAGGCTCCTGCCAGCTTCAAAACTGCTCTATGGGAAAGGGATTACCATGGGGAAACTGAGGCTCAGAGAGGGAAGGTGACTTGCTGACTGTCACACAGCCTATTGGGTCAGATCTCGGATCCACTCTGAATCTTGAGAACTCCAATCTGAGTCTTTCAGCATTATAGACAGGGTTTCCCCAAGGCACTGAGGGATGCCAGGGAGGGGACCCCAACCCCAGAGAAACCACAGCCCCTCAGTGCTGCTCCGAGTGCAGTAGTACCCTCCCACGTACTTTTAATTATCCATCTTTTCCAGAAGAGAAAACTGGCTCAGAGAGGCGGAGCCACCTTCTTAGGGTGGAGGAGCAGAGCTGGGGCTCCTGCCCAGGTCTGTGGGCTCCAGGGCATCAGAGCACACTAGGAATTCCAGGAAGGCTTCACGGAGAAGGACCGGATGTGGCTGAGAAGGTGGTAGAGGAAAAGGCCTAGGCAGAGGTACAGCAGTGGGGCCAGGCCAGTTCTGCGTGGCCGGGTTAGCAAAGAATTAGACGTCCATTGCGTCTCTCCTATGCCACCGTCCCGAGCCCTTCAGAGCTACCAACCCCTTTCCTCTTCACAGCCCTGTCAGGTCGGTGCTGTTTTTGAACCCATTTTACAGAAAGGGAAGCTGAGGCAGGTTACTGTTCAGCCTCTCTGTTCTTTACTTTCTAGGCATCTCTCCTCTTGCCCATTCTGCAGACAGCTCAGTGCTCCTGGCAGGATTTCTGTGTAGTTCCAGATGAGCGTGGACGGCCGGGGCGCGCATCTTCCTCCCTCGAGGCGTTGAGCGCTGACTCGGAACCTCCCAGCCTCACTGCTGGAGTCTGTCCTACAACTGTCTTTTCCTCCCTTTTCCTCACCTGGTGGCCCCAGACAGGGAACTCAGCCCTGCAGCAGCCGTCTGTGGCCCTCCCTGCCCAGGCGCTCTCCTTCTGGGAAGGTCCCCCTACCATGTCCCTTTGGGGAAGAATCCTTTCCTTCTCTTCACCCGTGTGGTCTGGGTGGGGCAGACTCTGCCCGGTCACCACAGCGGATTGGTTCAGGGATAGTCATGTGACCAGGCTGGGCCAATGAGAACCTTCCCTGAGACTTTTGCTGGAACCAGTTGGGACAGATCTCTTTTTGCAGAGTTGCTATGCTGGTGGGATGTGCCTGAACCTGCCTGAGAGACGAGAGGAAAGCAGCACCAAGACATGGAAGGACTGATGGTGTTGGTTGAGCTCCTGAATTGAGCCATGCCTGAAGTCTGCCCTAGACATTTTAGTTACAAGACCCCATCTCAAAAAAAAAAAAATGATAAAATTCTTTTTTTTGTTTGATATGGGGTCTTGCTCTGTCACCCGGGCTGGAGTGCAGTGGTGTGCTCTCAGCTTACTGAAGCCTCTGCCTCTTCCCAAAGTGCTGGGATTACAGGCGTGAGCCACCGTCCCCGGCACAAAATGATAACATTCTGAAAGTTGGGTTTCCATCTCTGGCTGCCCAGCTCTCCGTGATTCCTCTTCCCCATCCCCTAGCCTGGATTATTTCTGGGTGCATAGGACTTTGTCAAGATTTGGGGAGAACCGAGCTCACACATGCTCCGCCTTTTTTTTGTTTGTTTGTTTTTGAGATTCTCCAACTTTCCTGTTTTCCACTCCCTTCCTCTCAGCCTCTCCAGGAAACTCTGCTTCCCAGACTTTCCTATCCAGGCCCCTCCCAAGCTTGGCTCCCCTCACACTTCCAAAGCCTCTCTCCGGTGTCCTGCTGAGGAGACGGCCCTATTCCTTCCACATGTCCTGGCCTCACAGAGGAACTGGCCTCGGGCCTTGTCCACCTTTCCTTTCCCCTTTGTGAGCAGGCTCAGGGAACCAGAAGGTCTAAGTTCCAATGGCAGCCCCTCCCTTCATTGGCTGTGCGACCTCAAGCATGTCACTTACCCTCTGTAACCTGGTCTGTACAATGGGAATGCAGCAGCTAATGCCTTTTTCTCAGGGTTTCCATGAGACCTAATTGAGTGCATTTGTGGCAAACACTCAGAACCACACCTGTCTTGCTCTATTTGTTCTGTTAGAGGAGGGTGATGTAGGGATTCATGCTCCCATTGAAATGAATTATGTCGCCTCCCTTAGGAAGCAGACACAGTTACCAACGTGTTTGAAAGTAACCCTTCCCCTACCTCCAGCACATCAGGAGGACTTTGGGGAAAAAAATCTCTTCCTCAAATAGAAAGGAGAGCTCTGAGAGGAAACGGGGATGGGGCTGTGTTGGGGAACCCATCAGCATGTAGGGGGAGGAGAGGGGCTCTGGATCGATTCCAGGGGGTGGGAATCCAGAGCTATTGCTGGCTTGGAGCTGGGTGAGGGGGAGCTTCAGGAGTCTGGCCTCAGCGGGTGTGCAATAGGGCACATTCTTGCTGTGTTTTCAGTGCTCCTCCAAGCGCTACGCCAGCCCTGGGCAGTCAAGAGGCAGCTTCCCCTGCATGAGCTGAGCTGCTTAACAGCTGATGTGGAGATGAAAAAGAACCCAATCAAGCTAACAGCCCTTCCTGGCCGCCCTGCAATGACGGTGCTTTGTGCTGAGCCGGGGAAAATATTGGCCGTTTAAGCATTCACACTCTCTGGGGAGCAGCTGCAGAGGAGGGGCGGTTGCCCAGACAAACTTGGGAGAACTGGAGTCGCTGTGGGCTTCCGGGGGGTGGGAGGGGGGATTGTCACAGGCAACCCCGACGTCCTTCTATCTCCAGAGTAACCCCATGCTCACGGGGATTGTCACAGGCAACCCCGACGTCCTTCTATCTCCAGAATAACCCCATGCTCACGCTCAGGAAGGTGATGCGCCCTTGACGTTGGGTGGTCTCACTGCGCCACGCACAGATGAGGAAACTGGGGCTCATAACAGGGAGGCGACCTCACTGAGCTCATATGGCCGGGAAGTCCTCAGCACAGGCCAGGTCTGCCTGACTCCCAATCCTGTGCCATTTTTGTTCTGCAGGTGGCCTCCCAGAGCTGACAGGCACAGGATGGAGGAGGTGGGGGTGGGGCTGGAGAAGCTAGTTTGGAAGCAAATCTGGGGGCTCTGAATGTGAGACTTAGGGAGGGGACCTAGATGCAGGCAGCTGGAGTGGGTGTGTGCTATGGCAGGGAGGCTGACAGCGGGGGTGTTGGGGAGAGACAGAAAGAGACAGGAGGGATAGAGAGACGGAGCGGGGGAGAGAGGAAGAGACAGGAGAGAGAAAGACAGACATACACACACACAGACAGGGTTATTAACCTTTTCTGTGGTTCTTCAGGGTTGCCTAATGTCCTAGACCACTTCTATAGCTGCTAAATCGACGCATTCATTTCTTCATTCATGCATTCATTCAACATAGACGTATCTTTAATTGAGCACCTACTACATATGGGCACTATGCTAAACTCTAGGAAACCTAGCAGACGACAAGACAGGCAAAAGTCTGGACCACCACGGAATGTACATTTTAATGAGGGGTAGGGAGACCAACAGAGACATCAATTATAAAGGAGAGAAAAATGACAAACAGTAGAGAGAGAACCTCAGGCCGGGAGGCAGTAAGGCAGGTGGGGACAGGATACGAGTCACTGGCAGGGCAGGGAGGGACCACTGTTTATAAGATGATCTTGGAAGGCTTCTCAGAGGAGGTGATGTTTGAGCTGGGACTCGTGTGTCAGGAAAAAGCCAAGGGCTGTGCCCTGTAGGCTGGGACTGGGTGAGCCGACCTCTGAAGCTCTCCAGATGGAGGGAGAAAGACTGAACGGGAACCTTCAGATGACTGCAACCCCAGCTGACCTTTTCACTGCTGGAGACTTCATGGGAGACCCTGTGCCAGAACCTCCCAGTAAGTGCCTCCCACCGCCCCCCACCCCCGAAGTTCCAGACCCACAGAAGCTGAGAAAATACATAACTGTTCCCAGAGGCTAAGTGTGAGGGCATTTTGTTATGCAGCAATAGCTGACTTACACAAGGGCCTTCTTGGATGGAGAGCTGCTTTTTGAGGGTTAGAAAAAGCATTCCTAGATTCTTGCCAGCAGTTGATCAAACTGTGTCACATGACCATGACCAGCCCAGTCTCTGGTTAGGGGCATGATCATCTTGGACCAATCAGGACCCTGCCCTGGGGGTGGGAGTGGCTCCCAGGAATCACTGAGGGTGCTGGATGCTGGACCCCAGCCAGGAAAGAGCGGCCCAGATACTACCTCCTGGCCTCCAATGAATGTCCAAGCTGCCATTTATTGAGCACTGACTGTATGCCTGGGTCTTCACCCACACCAAGCTCTGGCTCCACGGTTTTCCCACTAGCAGCCCCTTTCCCTCCCCCAGCCTCCGCACCCGCCCATCCTGCCACACCCAGTGCTGTTTCTGCCCCAGCTGCCAGTTAGACTCCCATGCTTCCTTCAAGGAAAGCCTCACCTTGGAGTCTGTCTCCACTTCCTGTAAGGAGCCTTCCAAGATCCCCCACGCGGACTCATCAGACAAGGATAGGGAGTGATGTCATCGTGACTATCACGACTGCATTCATTTCACTGCCATGGAGCTGGGGCGCCCCGGACGGGCAATTTTCTAGCTGTGTGACCTTGGGCAAGTTACTTGACCTCTCTGTGCCTCACTGCCCCTGTCTGTAAAATGGAGATCATATTAGTACTTCCCTCGTTGGGTCATTATCCGAGTTAATTGTCAATACATGCGAAGTGCTCGGGACCTCGTCCAGCTCACGGGAAGAACTAGATAAGAGCTGGCTGCTGTCCTTCCCCTCCCTGTTCTCCCAGTCCCCGTCAGGGCTGAAGGCTGACCCAGGTCCAACTGTCCTGCTTTGTAGACGGCCCACTTTGGACTCACGTATGCACCCAGCATGTACCCAGGGGCACCGTGGAGCCCTGGCAGACTCCACAAGACAAACGGTCGCGCTCCAGGATCACCTGGCGAATTTTCTCACGAATCAAACCAGGAGCTAAAAGTGTCTCACCCTTTCCTCCACCTGCAAACCATCATCTCCCCCTGCTCTATGGAGGGCACAAGGCTGCATGGAAAGTTGCTTAAAAGAATGGAAGAGGCATTCTGGAATCCAGGGCTGATACGATTGCTCTAAAAGCATTTCTCCCCTATTCGAAGTTAACTCTCTCCTAATGATGATAAACTCTGTCGTGCCTGGCCCTCCAGCGCGAGGTGCGGGGGGGACCCTCCTGAGCAGCGTTTTTCCTCCTCCTGCTGATCCTGGTGTTCTCCGAGCTTCTCCGTGGCAGCCAGCATGCCAGCAGCACAGGTTTGGCGATTGCAGAAGGCGAGCACTGGGAGGCATCCTGAGGCTGCCTGAATGCTGTCCTGGGGAAGGAAGGCGCCAGGCTGAGGCTGCCGTCTGCTGACTGCTTGGGCGCCTCTTCAGAGCTTTCGAAAACAAAGGCCAAATCGAAAAGACAATACGCCCTTCACCAGGAACCCCAGGAAGATGCTGGAATGTTTTGGCTCATTTAAGCTGGATAAGACCCAAATCCTGGAGGCCGCTCTGCAGATTCCGACACTCGGAACAATATTCTGGTTTTCAGCGGCTGAGTCACTCTTGGGAGAGAGAGCTGTGTTGTTAGCAGTTTCATTTTGACTTTGTGATGACTCCTGCCCTCCTTATTCCCTTTATGCCAGCTCTCAGAAAGCATCCACTGCCTGAAGTGGAGAGAGGCCTGGCTTCTCCTCCTCCGCTGAGGGGGGACTCTGAGTAGGACTTGCTCCGGAGACTGGAGCAAACTGTGGTGTGCAGAGGGTTGCTTTGTGAATTACCTGGCACCGTTGTTCAGGGAATGAGCCACAGTGCTTTGAAGGTTTGATACTCTGGAGTCCTTGGATATGAAGATGGCCAAGAAAAGGAGTGCTTTGCCTTCGTGGCCTCGTTGGAGCTGGGACCATTCTGGACACAGTACTGGGGCAGCATTCATTTCCTCTACCACCACGATCTCAGACTTGGCCTGACAGGCCACTTCAGACCTCCTGCCCAACCCACCCAGGTCTGACTGGTTTTCCCAACAGTGCTCACTGCATCACATACAGACTGTAGCACACATTCAAATAAATGATGTCCAGAGAATGTAAGATGATCAGACTGAACCATTTTGACTCCAGCAATTAGAATGGCTCTGTGCTGTGTGGCAGGGGCTAGGAAACAGGCATTAAAAAGAATGAGGTCATTGGCTGGGCACAGTGGCTCATGCCTGTAATCTCAGCACTGTGAGAGGCTGAGGCGGGTGGATCACTTGAGGTCAGGAGTTCGAGACCAGCCTGGCCAACATGGGGAAACCCTGTCTCTACTAAAAATACAAAAATTAGCTGGGTGTGGTGGCATGTGCCTGTAGTCCTAGCTACTTGGGAGGCTGAGGCAGGAGAATCACCTGAACCCAGGCAGCAGAGGTTGCAGTGAGCTCAGATCCTGCCATTGCACTCCAGCCTGGTGACAGAGCAAGACTCCATCTCAAAAAAAAAAAGGATGAGGTGACCTACACGTGTCTGTCATGAAATGATGTCCCAGACGTGTTAAATGAGAAAAGCAAGTCACAGAACAATATACAGAAAGTAGTACGAGACACAAACAGCAACACAAAAATGTAAAAATGAAATCAAGGAATCTCCTACAAAGAGGCGGGATATGGCTTAGCAGTCCCGTGACCACTTTGATCAAAGGCACAGTGGGCTTGACCTCCCTCCACCATGTGCTGGCCCTGGCCGTCTCTGAGCCTCAGTTTCCCTGTCTGTGGAATGGGGATGATGGTAAAAGCCTTGGAGGGTTGCTGTGGGCCCACAGTGAGGGCAGCAGCAGCACCCAGCCCTGCTGACTCTGCTTATCATCTGTGCAACGGGGACAGCCTCAGGTTCGAGGATCTCTTTCCAAAGGAGGTTCTGGAATTTCTCACAGCCAGTGCATGTGGATTACATGTGTCCATTTTTAACAAGGAAAAAAAAAGGAAAATGAAGGATGCTATTTCTAAAGGGAAAATGTGCAGGAAGTTTCTAAGACCCCTGACCCCTCATCCCTCCCACAGGGGCCGGCTTGCAGTTTAGGAGTGCACGAAGGTGGGCAGCTCAGCCTTGCGGCCGGGGCTGTGGGCAGAGGCAGCTGCCTGGCGGAGGCTGGAAGGGCCCCTGGACATATATCGAGGCTGGGGTGGGGAGGAATGCTGCCCCTGACCCCAGAGGCCCCGCTCATGTTACCTGGCGGCTTTGGGACAGAAGTTCCTCAGAGAAGCAGGCTCCTTCCTGCCCGACGTGAGGAGCAGAGATTAAGTGCTCTGTTGACACACAAAGGAACAGCCCCATCTGGAAAATTCCACAGCAGGGCGAGGCTTGCCAGGCGTTGATACAGGGGCCTGGAGGCTCCTGAGTGTTTACTAAGAGCTCAGCCGGATGGGGGTGAGGAGGGGACTCTCTGGGTCCAGTAGCACGTTTTTACTGCGCACCTACTGTGTGCCCGGTACCGTTCTAGGTACTCAGGGCATGCCAGGTAGATAAATAAACGAATGTGGTGAGTTCTACATAGATGATAAAATTGTTTGATTGGATAGAAAGTGAGGGGGTGAAGGGGTGGGGTTTACCTCTGAAGAGGTGACGTCATCTGCACAGAAATCTAAATCAAGTAAGAGAACCAGCCATGGGCGTGTCTGCAGGGAGGAGCTTTCCAGTCGAGGGCGCAGCACGTGCAAAGGCCCAGGGGCCATAGTGGGCTTGGCATGGAACTGGAAACTAGAGGTTCAGGAGGAGGATGGTGGGAATGAGGCCGGTAAGGAGGGCAGGCTAGAACGTTCGGGGCCTTGTCAGTCGCTGTACAGCTCTGGATTCAGGTGTTGACTTCCTCGTTCACTCAGCACGCCAGTTTTAAGCACCCGTTACATGCAAAGCAAAGAAGCCTGCTCAGGGTGCCTTTGCCGGGTGTTTTCAGTTTCACGGAGAAGATGGCGCTTCTGTTCCTGCGGTAAGTGCGGGGAGGGGCCCACCTGCCACTTGGCCATGGCTAGGGAGCAGAGGCCCGGAGCAGGCTTTGGAGATGAGCCAGCATGAGCAACGCAAGCCCTCGGGCACCAAATGTTGGAAGGCAAGCCCTCTCGGTGCCAGGGCAGAGGGGCACCTGGGGTGCCTGACTCCTCTCACCCAGTGCCAGACCTGCTGAGGGCAGTCATGGTCCAGCCTGGAAGGCCTCAGGAGCAGCTCTGGCCTGGTAGGAGATGAGGGCTAGAGATGACCTCCCTGAGCCAGCCTTGGGCCAGCTACGTTCATGAAGCTTCCAGTGTGCTGCTTCCCAGGAGGCTAGCTCTGGGGGCTTGAGAAGGCAGGGAAGCTGGAGCCACCCTTCCCCCAGCCCTGTCCTCCCTGAAAGCACAAGCCCGTATGTCCCAGTTCACCCATGTGTGGTGGTGGTGGGACCACTCACATGTCACATGTCACAGGTGGGCTTGTGTTTCCTGAAAACACATGTCCAGGTCTTCACCCCTAGTAGCTGTGGATGTGACTTTGTTTGGAAATAGTCTTTGCAGATGTGATCGCAAAGAGAGAGAGACCTCCTGTCTCGGGGAAGATGAGGTCATTAGCGTGGACTCTAATCCAAGATGAATGAGCTCTTATAGGAAAAGGGGAGATAGGCAGAAACTACGTGGTGGCAGAGGGGAGGCTGGAGTGATGGATCTGCAAAGCCAGGAATGCCGAGCGTTGCAAGAGCCACCAGGAGCTGGAAGAGGCAGAGAAGAATCCTGCCCAGGCTTTGGAGGGATCAGGGCGCTGCTGACACCTGGATTACAGGCTTCTGGCCTCCAGACCTGTGGGTTTTGTGAAACACACAGATCTGAGGTTTTAAGCCTCCCAGTTTGTGGTACCTCCTTACAACAGCCTGAGAGGCTAACATGCTGCATTTAGTGGGTGAGGCAGGTTTTGTTTTCATAAGCTGGGGTGGGACCCAAGACCCGGCCGGCTGTCACGTAGGGTGGATGCTACTGGTCTGGGGCCACGCTTTGAGTAGGATTGCTGGAGCCCAAGAGTTCAAGACCAGCCTTGGCAACAGAGCAAGATCCTCATCCCTACAACCAATTTAAAGATTAGCCAGGCATGGTTTGTGCCTGTAATCCCAGATACTCGGGAGGCTAAGGCAGGAGAATCGCTTGAACACAGGGGGTGGAGGTTGCAGTGAGCTGACACGGTGTCACTGCACTCCAGCCTGGGTGACAGAGAGAGACTCCATCTCAAAAAAAAAAAAAAAAAAAGAATGTGGCCGGCACCAGTAAATCTTTATTTCCAAAAACAGGCTTGGGACCTGTGAGCCACTGTTTCCTGATCCTAGGCCAAGGCAGTCACGGCAACCCCATCCCCATTCGTAAGTATTCATGTGGCCTGACCCTCACCAGTGCGGTGTGAAGGGGATGACGCTGGGGAATTTAGAGGGAAGGCTTACCTGCTCTTACCTATTTATTAACGTTTTTCCAAGATAGGGTCTTCTGAGTAGCTGGGAGTGCAGGTATGTGCCACCATGCCTGGCTAATTTTTGTATTGCTTTTGGTGGAAACAGGTTTTGCTACGTTGCCCAGGCTGATTTTGGACTTCTGGGTTCAAGCAATCCATCCTCCTTGGCCTCTCAAAGTGCTGGGATTACAGGCCTTAGCCACCACGCCCAGCCTACCTGCTTTTTAAAAACAGAGAACCAGGAGGTGGCTCATGCCTGTAATCCCAGAACTTTGGGAGGCTGAGGTGGGCGGATTGCCCAAGGTCAAGAGCTCGAGACCAGCCTGGGCAACGTGGTGAAACCCCATCTCTACTAAAAATACAAAACTAGTTGGGTGTGGTGGTACACGTTTGTAATCCCAGCTACTTGGGAGGCTGAGGCAGGAGAAGGCAGGGAGGCTGAGGAAGCAGAGGTTGCTATGAGCTACGATCGTGCCACTGCCTTCCAGCCTGGGAAACAGAGTGAGACCCTGTCTCAGGAAAAAAAGAAAAAGAGGAAGAGATGGCAAGAGGAGGAGATGATGGTGAGGGGAGGGGATGATGGCGAGAGGAGGAGATGGCTGCCTCATGTTTGGCTGAGCTCTGTCCCATTGGGATGTGATGACCGGATCTATCACAGCCTTTTTGGGGCCACGAGGGGAGTCCCAACACTGAGGAGTGGCAGAAGAGAGAGGAGGAAGCGGCTGGCGCTGATGCCACCATTCAGCTTTGGAGTCACCAGCCCTGCAGCGCCTTTGTTCCAGGACCTCCTGTCTCGGGGAAGAATTCCTGCTCATCGTGAAAGCGGTTGGAATTGGGATTTTTCTCTTACTTGCTGCCCAAGGCATCCCGACTGCTCCAGCCTGCTCCGGTGCCCCAGGCCCTCCAGCTGCTCGTGGCCTCCTGGGCAAGTCAGCGCCTTCTCCTGGCCCTGCACGCAGCCACCATGCCCAGGCAGCCTGGGACAGTGAAAAGCTGACCTGGGGCCTGCAGATCTGGCTCCCTGCCCCAGGCCCTGCCACTTTGACCAAACCACCGGCCTTCCCCGCGCAAAACAAGGGCAGCTCCACCGGACAGACAGGTTTGTTGCGGAGGGGACGTCTGCAGGCAGTAGACCCTAAAATAGCAGCGGGCAGCGCGGGTAGAGCGAGGAGTGCCGTCAGGGCTCCACCCATGGCCCGGCCTCTCAGTGATGTTCCTCTGTCCCTTCTCTCCGGTCTATTCCTGCCTGTCCTTTCACCTCGCTTCCGGCGCTGCTCCAGGGCTCCTGGTGGTGAGTGGGCCCCGCATCCCGGAGCCTGACTCGCCTGGCCGCAGCCATTCCCTGGGGCAGCTCCTGGGTGTCCACTGTGGCGTGAGTCTGAACCTTGCCTTGGGGCAGGACACCCTGGGTACTCCTCAGACCCAGATCTGGCTGAGGCTGGGACATTGGCTTGAGCGACACCTGGGCTTGGCTTCCTTCCCGGCCCTGTCCTGTCTCCCCGTGCAGCCTCCCCTGAAGCGTGTGTCTACACACGTCACCGCCGCACCTGCTTTTGGGAGACAGCGAAGCTGAGGCCCAGCGCGCACTCGGTGCCTATCCTCGCTGTGAGTGCTTTACGCGCGTTAACAGATAGAATCCTCTCGAGGACTCTAGGAAGCAGGTACCCTTGTCTCATTTGGCCAAAGTGAATACCCAAGCCCAGAGACGGCAAGTGCCTTGTCCAGGGTCACGCAGCTTGTCTTGCTCCTGAGGTCATGTCTTCGCCATTGCACTGCACTCTGCCACGGAGCTCTGGGGTCAGAAACCGCAGCGTGGAAACCCTTCTTTGCGCTTGCCTAGTCCTGTGGCCCTGGGCAAGCAGCGCGGCCTCCGTGAGCCTCGGCCTTTTCACCTGTTGTGAATTCAGAAACCAATACGGTAAGGGGCTCAGTGCTCAATGCCTGCCAGCTGGCATTCGTTCTTATTAAGAGAGGGGCGTCTTTGAGCTGGCTTTGCCCTGCTGAGTTGCGGATGGGCGGGCAGCTCTCGGGACCCCCAGATGACCCCAGGGGTGGGAGGAGGAGGAGGGAGAGGTGGCTGGCTGAGCCCCAGCCCATTCCGTGCCCGGGAGAGGCAGGATGAGGCCCACGCAGAGCGAGGGCAGCCAGCACGGTCACCATGGCAGCAGCCTCCGGCGGGCTTCCCAGCTGTCCAAGGAGCCTGTGGGGCCTCCACCGTCCTGGCCCAGGGCAGCAGAGGTGGCCGCCGGGCCTTGTGCGCATGGGCGGTCTCCTAATTTACAGCTGGGAGCATTTTCTGGTTCAAGGCACACAGCATTTAGTTATGCTCTATAAGGGTGGCCTTGCAGGGAGGCCTCAAGGCCACCCCCGGGGGCCCGATTTGCATCAGGAGACTCCCACAGTCTGAGCTGGGGGTCCTCGAGGCCAGCCTCCTCCTACCAGGAAAACCTTTTCCCTCTTGTCTAAGCCATTTGTCTGTCCAGGAGGCAGGGGCAGGTGACAGGCTTGAATCCAGCCCAGGCACTTTTTAGCTGGGTGGCCTTGGGCAAGTTGCTTTATCTCTCTGGGACCCCACGTCATCCTCTGAACAGTACTAATAACAAAATAGTTTTGGGAGGCTGAGGCGGGAGGATCACTTGAGGCCAGGAGTTTGAGACCAGCTGTGTGACCCTGGATAAGTTGCTCAGCCTCTCTGGGGTTGGGTATCCCCTTTGTCTCTACAAATTATAAAAACATTAGCCGAGTGTGGTGGCATGTGCCTGTAGTCCCAGGTATTTAGGAGACTGAGATGGGAGGATCCGTTGAGGCCAGAAGGTCAAGACTGCAGTGCATGATCACGCCACTGTACTCCAGCTTAGGCGACAGTGAGACCCTGTCTCTTAAATAAATAAATACAGTGGGCCCACAGGGACCTGCACGTAGGTCGCTATGAAGACCAAGTGTCTGTCAGGGCTGTGGCCGGGGCTGGTCGCTAATGATAGCTTGGGCTGAAGGAGTCCGTAACACGGGCCGGCTGCTATTTTAAGCTCCTTGGGAATAAGTGCTAGGATCCTCCTGCCTGCAATGCAATTCCATCGCTTTTGCTCCTATTTTACAGATAGGGAAACTGAGGCACCAGAGGTTATGTACCTGCCTAAGCAAGGCCTCTGCTTCCACCAGTTCTTTTTCATTTTATAGGGGCACTCAAATAACATCAGGTCCCCTGAGCATGCATGTATTGGGTGCCTACTGAATGCAGGCATGGTCCTGGCCACCGGGGTGAGTGGAGGTGGATCAGATGTAGCTGGCGCTATGGGGCAGGAGGAAAGATGGGACACCCCGAGACCTCCAGATCTCCTCTTCTGCTAGGGTGTCCTGTTCTGACTTAGAGGGAGCTTAAGTGCGCCACCCCCCTCCTGAGCCTTTTTCTGTCTGAAGATGGGAGCAAAGACCATGGAACCTGCAGGGATGGCGAACTCGGGCGCTTCCGGCTCCAGCTGTCTATTTCCAGCCTGATGGATTTCCTTTGGGTAAATGTGGAGTCAATCAAACTTTGAACTTCCAACTCCTGGCCAGACTTTCTTATTCCCCCATCCCTTGCTCCCCACCCTACCCAGGTCTCTCCTTCCTGCCTCCTTCCGGAGGTGGTGGGTGGGCTGGAGGAAGCCCCCACGTGGGAATCCTCGGAGATGCTCAGCGTCAAGGTCTGGCCCCGGTCTCTGCTGGCCTCTGCTGTGGTGTGGCCAGTGTCATGCGCCCTGGGGATTCCGGTGCCTGGGGAGCTGGGGCTTGGGACTTGTCCTGCCATAGGTGAGAACCCTGGCAGCTGCCTTCAGACAGGGCTATCCCTGACATGCACACAGATGCCCACACACGCAAGCATGCGCACACACGCACGCACACATGCAAGCACACACACATGCATAGACACACGCGCGCACACACGCAAGCACACACACGTGCGCACGCACAGACATGCACACATGCAAGCACACACATACACACACGCACACACATACACACATGCGCACGCACACACACATGCACACACACACACGCACACATGCAAGCGCACACACACAGATTTAGTTCCCAGCTACTGCGGCCAAATTGTGCGACCTTAAGCAAGGTGCTGCACTTCTCTGAGCCTCAGTTTCCCCATTGTGAAATGGGGCTGTGCTGACAGTCCCCCCTGTTTTGGAGACCTTGGGAAACAGCAGAGAGAAAATGCTTTCTGAGCCATAATGTCGTCCTTGTGACTCAGTTCTGCTCTGCCTTCAGCTCGCCCTGTGTGCAGCGGCTGGAAGATGTGTGCGATACCGCCCTCTTTCTGGTCTCCTCTCCCTTCCTCCCTCCCTCCCTCTCCACCACTCCCTGCCTCCCTCCCCCCCTCCCTCCCTCACTCTTTCCTTCCTTCTCTTCCCTTCTTTTACAGAAATAAAATTTCTAGGTTCAGAGCCTTCCCCACCCTACCGCCCTGCCCCCCCATCCTGGCACGGCGGGTTGGTGGGGGTTCCGCCCCCATCGTGGGACCCTGGGGGTTGACAGCGCTGCCATCCGGAGCCGCAGGCGGCATGAGGAGGGAACATTATTCTCTGTAATGTCAGGCCCTCCTCAGCACTTTCATGTTCAAAGTGCTTCCTTGGTGCTAAATAATTAATTCTCTCCACGCTCCCGTGTGAGGGAATAAATAAATGTCACTTGTATGGGGTGACTCAGCCCGCCGGGAATCAAGGCTGACAGCTTCAGGCGCCAGGAGAGGGTTGGCCGGGGACATTGACTTCAGAGGCCACCGCTCAGTTGGAGCTGACGGGGAGCCCAGCTGTCCGCGGCCTGGTGGGGACACAGCAGTGTCGCCCACTTGGGCTGAAGGAGCCTGTCTCGCCACCCTGCCCTCGGATGGATCAGGAGTACCCAGAGGCAGGCCCCAGGCCCCATTTTCTCGTCCAAGCTGACCTCCATGTCGTCAGTCTTCCTGCCTGTGAAATGGGCATCTTGACGGGGCTGGCGTCCCAGGGTCAATGGGGCAAATGCTGATACCCACCTTGGCAGAGGCTAGGCCCAGTGGGGGCTTCCTGCACCCAAGGTCATTGTCATAATTACATGCTCATGACACCCCCGCCCCCACTGGCAACCCCACACCCCCGCATCTCCCGTTCCCTCTGCCGGGAACACCCAGGCCCCTGCTCCAAGACACCTCCTCAGAGGGGCCTTCCCTGACTACCTCCATCTAAAATAATCAAGCCAGTGAGAATGCCATTGTCCTTCCCTCCCAACCTTAGTTCTGCCCGAGGCATCATGCAGTCGCCGCTGCTCACCCAGGAGACTGTGCGAGGATGGGTACGGTGACTTTCTTGGTCACCAGCCAGGGTCTGGCATACAGTAGGTGCTCAACAAATAGTTTGCTCTCTATTCTATCCCCAGTGCCTAGAAATGTGTCTGGCATACAGTAGATGCTCAATAAATTCACTGTTGTATCCCCAGTGCCCAGAACACATACAGCCTGGTGCGTAGTAGCTGTGCAGTAAAGAATGCTGTTGCTTGCTCTTCTAGTCTCTGGACCTAGAAATGTGTCTGGCACACAGTAGTTGCTCAACAAACAATTTGTTCACTGCTGTATTCCCAATGCCCAGACCAGCTCCTGGCATGCAGCAGGTGCTCACTAAGCGTTTGTCCCATCACTGCTGTCATCAGCCTAGTGCCCAACACAGGGCAGGCATCTAATGGACGTTCCTTTAGCTCACGGTTGTATCCATGGTTCCTGAAAATGTGTCTGGCGCATAGTAGGTGCTCAACCATAGTAGGTGTTCATTCCTGTATCTCCAGTGCCTAGCGCTTAGTAAGCACCTAGTGTTTGTTGAATGAATGACTGTTGGGATTAAGGACTGTTCTGTTCCTGAAGCCCCAGAATCTCCTAGAACAGAGGTGCCCACAGTATGGGTAGAGGGGTAGGGCGGCACAGAAGGCCGTGCCTGCCTGTGTGTTTGGACGCCGCTCGGAGCAGCAGCCTCCCAGGCTTGCCAGGCAGCACATGCCTCCAACAGTCTCTGCCAGCCTCGAGCAGCCTCGCCCCAGCACCAGGCCTGGCCACGCTGGGAGGAGGGAGGGGGAGAGGAGGAGGAGGGGCCTGCAGATGGCTGGCCATCTGCTGCGTGGGAGCCTGGACGGGCAGGCGTCCCCACCAGCCTACACTGCGCTGTCATCTTCCTGTCTGCTCAGCACAGCCAGACGGGGGGCTTCAGGGTGAAGCAAAAGATCTTGTAGTCTTCCCCAGCTTCCCGGTCTCCTCTGTGTACCCTGGAGTGTGTTGGATCTGCATATGGCCCCAGCAACCAGCATCAGGAAGAGTGTGATCAGGGCGTCCAGGGCCAGACGAGGTGGAGCCCTGAGCCCAGAGCTGGGACTAGACTCCACTGTCCTCCCAGCTCTCCCACTGTGCTGCCCGCTGTCTCCCTTCCCAGCAGGGGAGGCCAGGCAGCTGTCTGTTCCTCCTCCTTGAGGTCATCCAAGACCACAGGGCAGTATTCTCTGCCCCTAGGCCTCACCAACACACTGAATGTGTAGAGGAGAGGGTGGGCAGGGAGGGCACAGGGACAGAGTGGGAGCAGAAGGATCTGGGCATGTCTGCTGTACATGTGTGTATCCGGGCATGCATGCAGGAAAATGGAATCAGGAGCTTTCCTGATTCACCTATTGGAGTTACATGGTTTTCTGTTTGTGACAGTACATGGTGCGTGTGAAGATTTGGACACACACACGTTTTACGTGCCATGCATGCTGTTCGAGGGGTGTTTCCACAGATTTTACATTCAGGTGTAGCCCCTACGCAGGGTGTGTGCATGGGTGGTCTTCGTGCACGTCTGTGTGTGCACGCCTGTGGGTGTGTGCTGGGCTGGGGCCAGTAGGTAATATGTGTGTGTGCAGGTGAACAAGCTTATGCTAGGCCAGCATCTGGTCTAGATGTGTGTGTGTGTGTACATATATGCATACGTATGTGTCACGTGGTCACACATTGTACAAAAGAATGAGTGTGGGGCCAGCCACAGTGTCTCACATCTGTAATTCCAGTGCTTTGGGAGGCCAAGGCAGGAGGATTGCTTGAGGCCAGGAGTTTGAGACCAGCCTGAGCTATATAAGAAGACTGTCTTTTCAAGAAATTGAGAAACAGAAATTAGCTGGGAGTGTGGTATAGTCCTGTAGTCCTAGCTACTTGGGAGGCTGAGGTGAGAAGATCTCTTGAGCACGGGAGTTCAAGGGTATAGTGAGCTATGATTGTGCCACTGTACTCCAGCCTGGGCAACAGAGTGAGACCCTGTCTCGAAAAAGAAAAGAAGGAATTCCTTTGGCATCCTACTCTGTATCTGATAGTTTCAGTTTTTTTCTCCTGCATGTTTGTTTTTTAGCACTTTTATTGTGATATTTTATGTATTTTAGTTTTTATGATTATAGGTAAAAATAACCATTTATCCTCATATAGTTGTTGTTTGTTTGATTTTTTGAGACAGAGTCTTAGTCTGTGGCCCAAGCTGTGGTGCAGTGGTACAATCTTGGCTCACTGCAACCTGCACCTCCTGGGTTCAAGTGATTCTCCTACCTCAGGCTTCTGAGTAGCTGGGATTACAGGCATGCACTACCATGCCTGGCTGATTTTTGTATTTTTAGTAGAGATGTGGGTTCACCATGTTGGCCAGGCTAGTCTCAAACTCCTAACCTCAAGGGATCTGCCTGCTTTGGCCTCCCAAAAGTGCTGGGATTATAGGTATGAGCCACTACATCTGACCAGTTTTCATATAGTTATAATTACTATTTGTTTGATTAACATTATATATTAGGACATATGTCTTTAGATTGAATAATTTTAAAAATGAGCTAGCTTCTCTATTTTCATGTTTTGCAAGTATAAAACCTCTCATTTAAAGACATTTTTCTAAGAGTCTTTGCCTAATATTTGGTTAAGTAAGTTTATTTATTAGTTATGTAAATAATGTATTTTCTGTGTCTATTGAAAGGTTTGTGAACATGTTTTGAATTTAAACATTGTTATGTTAAATGTAGTTATTTTATGGTTACATAATCAACTCCTTTAATTTTTTTTTTCCCAGGAGGATAGCAAACAAGCTCAATTCTTAGCCTTGGCAGTAGTATACTTTATCTCTGTTCTTATGGTCTCCAAGTACAGAGACATTTTGGAACCCCAAAATGAAAGGCATAGTCAGTCACGTACAGAAACTGTCAGTGAAAATGGGAATGTATCACTCTCTGGTAAGTTTGCATTTTCTATTCCTTTGTACCAAAGTTCAAATAAATGTTACTTACTTTTGATGGTTAAAATATTGATACTGGAATTTAAATTTATGTATATATTAAGTGAGAGGATACATATATTTTTATTAACTACATGTTTTAGCTTGAATATAATATAATTAATTGCAATTGGGATTTTTTGTTCTTTAAGTGAACCATCTTATTAAAGATAAGTCAGAAAATGGTATCTTATACAAATAAAGAGTTGAAAAATTTTATTGACCTCATTTGGTGTGAAGAATCACTAACCCATATTCTCTTATGAGAGACAGACTTGTTAACAAATAACTGTAATAGTTGGAGTTTTGAAAGTAGTTGCCAGTTATAGAAGTATGGTTAGTCAAGTAACTATGGCAGTTATAGAAGTACCTGCCACCCAAAGGAGGCAATTTATTATTCACTCAATATTCATTCAGTATCCACTGGGTACTTGGGTATATATTCATGACCAAAACAAAACAAAAAATCTCTGTCCTTATAGAGCTTAATTCTAATGGGAGGAGATAGAAAATATGTATATGTTATAGGTAAGTTGTATAGTATTTTAGAAGGTGGTAAAAGTGTTAAAAAAAAAAAAGATAAACAGGGTAAAATTATCAGGAATGACTAGCAGTTATTGGGTATGGATTTTTCTCTGAGGGAAATGAGAACTCATTGGAGGATTTTGAGTACAGGAGTTACAATTTATGTTTTTAAAAGTAACTGTGGGCGGGGCATGGTGGCTCACGCCTGTAATCCTGGCATTTTGGGAAGCTGAGGTGGCCGGGTCACTTGAGGTCAGAAGTTGAAGACCAGCCTGGCCAACATGGTAAAACCCCATCTCTACTAAAAATACAAAAATTAGCTGGGTGTGGTGGTGGGTGCCTGTAATTCCAGCTACTTAGGAGTCTGAGGTAGGAGAATTGCTTGAACCCGGAGGCAGGGGTTGTAGTGAGCAGAAATTGTGCCACTGTACTCCAGCCTGGGTGACATAGACTCTGTTTCCAAAAAAAAAAAAAAAAAGTAACTCTGTATCTTGTGTTGAGGATATACCATTGAGAGCAAGATAATCAGTGTTTTTCGCCGGGTATTGCTGTTTAACACCTTACCTTGCAGCTTAGTGGCCCTAAGGCCTCAACCATTTTAATCTTTCTTTCATGATTCCTTGAGTTAGATTTGGATATGGCATAGTGGGCGTGGTTTATCCCTGTTTCAGATGATGTTTGCTGGGTCTGGAAAATCTGAGATGACTTTTCTAATAGTGTGTATATATAGTGCCTCAGCTGGGATGGCTCCAAGAGCTGGGAGTGACTGAAACAGCTGAGCTGGGGTTATATATCTGCAGCCTTGACCCTTGTTCTCAACTGCTGGTTTCCTTTATTAATTTGGAGAGCATCTCTGTCTCCATATGGTCTCTCTACATGTTCTTTCCGGCAAGGTAGATCAGAAATAAGCCACACTTCTTAAAGAGCTGTTCAGAGATTCTGGGAATGCAAGGGCTGCCAGATTTTTTTTTTTTAGATGGAGTCTTGCTCTGTCTCCAGGCTGGAGTGTAGTGGCGCAATCTTGGCTCACTGCAACCTCTGCGTCCCGGGTTCAAGTGATTCTTTTGCCTAAGCCTCCCAAGTAGCTGGGATTATGCGCCAACACACCCAGCTAATTTTTATATTTTTAGTAGAGACAGGGTTTCACCATGTTGGCCAGGATGCTCTCGATCTCCTGACCTCGTGATCCGTCCGCCTCAGCCTCCCAAAATACTGAGTTATAGGCGTGAGCCACTGTGCCCGGCCTGTTCTTAAAACATGGGCCCACTGCTCCTGCTTTTGCCATATTCTGTTGGTTATTGTCAGTCAAGCCTAGCCCAGATTCAAGGGCTTATCAAGGGATGAATACCAGGAGACATGGGGTAGTAGTGTTGGGGTTCAGGGGTTCACGGAAGCCCTCAGTTCCTCTGAGAGGACCTTTCTCCAAGGTTCTTGGTCTCCTGCTCTCTCAGGAATGAGAGAGGGGAACCATAGCAGGTGTGCTTGTGAAGTAAAGTACTGGACCCCAAACAGAGTTTGCAGAAAGTGATTTTATTTAGGTAGAGAAAGAGAAAAAGGAGAAGAGAGAAAACTTCCATGAAGAGTGTGGAAGGGGACTCCAGAGGGGAAATCTGGCCGGATGTGGGGACAAGGACTTTTAACCTGGGAGGAATTCCTTCCTTCTCCAAGCCTCCCCACCCCGGCCAATGAAAAGAGTTCCTTTAAACTTCCGCTGAAATGATTGACTTTTGACCCTTTCCTGCGCCTGCGAAAATTAAAACAGATACCGTTAAATCTCCCGGATGGAGAGAGATGGGAGCGGGGCATGGCGCTGAGAAGTTCTTGCCCTTAAACCTACGCCTCCTGGTAGAGAACACATTTCTCCTGGAAAGAGAACACATTCCCTCAGTAGGATTATTAAAACAACCTTCTTCCACAACCAGTTAGGAAGATATTGCAATAATCAGTCATCCAGGCAAGTGGTTATGATAGGATGGAATAGGTTGGTAACTGTAGAGTTGATGAGAGGCAGTCAGATTGTTGTTATGTTTTAGTGGTAGAAAAAATAGGATTTTAAAATATCAGGTGTACATTTTGTGAACAAAAAAGGTAATCATAAATGATTACAAGGTATAGTGGAATAGATTAAAGGTGAAAGATTTTCAGGGAAAGATAGAGAAGAAATTCAGTTTTCAATATGTTGAGTTTGAGATGTTTTTAGATATATAAGAGAAGGTGTAGGGTAGCAGTTATATTTAATAGTTTCACTTTTTTTGTCTGGGGGGATATAGTGGTATTTAAAACTTGGAGAATGAATGAGATCACCAGGGGACTAAATGTAGATACGAAACATAAGAGGAACAAGGACTGAACCCTGTGTCCCTTCAACTTAGGAAATCAGGGAGAAAAAGAGGTGAAGTATGTTAAGAAGGAACAATCAGTGAGATAGTACAAGGAAAATAAAAAGAGCATGGTGTCCTGCAAGCCAAGGAAAGACTGCATTGTCTAGTTGGAGGGAATAATCAGCTGTTGCTGTTATGTGAAGTCCTATTAGGACTAAGAACTGACCATTGGATTTTTTAGCAAGATGCAGATTTTTTGGTGATCTTGATAAGAGCATTTTTGCTAGAATGGGTTGAAACCCTGATTAAAGGCAGTGAGAATTAAACAGAGAAAAGGAGGTGTTCCTTTTTGAACTGGATTTTAAGGATTATTGAATTATTTATGCATGTAGAAGGGGTAACAAGTTTTCCAGCTGCAGTAACCACGTTTGATGTAGGGCTTTTTATTTTATCTTAAAGATTGTGGACTTGGGCCAGGTGTGGTCGTGCATGTCTGTAATCCCAGCACTTTGGGAGGCTGAGGTGGGTAGATTGCTAGTTTGAGACCAGCCTGGGCAACATGGTGAAACCTCATCTCCACAAAAAAAATAGAAAAATTAGCCAGATGTGGTGGTGCATACCTGTAGTCCCAGTTACTTGAGAGGCTTAGGTGGGAGGATTGCCTGAGCCCAGGATGTCAAGGCTGCAGTGAGCCTAGATCACATCACTGCACTCCAGCCTGGGCAACAGACTGAGACCCCCCCTGCCCCGCCCCACTCGTTAAACCACACACCCACACACACCCACCCCCACGCCACTCCCACCCCAAAAAAAGATTGTATACTTTGTTTTTACAGGCCAATGACTTTAACCTTGTGTTGCTACCCATAAGTTTAGATAATTTTTGTAAGTATTTTATTTTTTATTTTATTATACCATCTATCTTGATAATAGGTACATCCACTCAGTACATTTTGTAGACTATGTAATGAGTTTTTGCTTTTTTGGAAGATGATATAGTTCATAATTCAAAACAGTAGATAGCTATTAGGACTCAATATACCTTTTAAAAATTATTTCTAAATTTTTGTTTGTTTATTTCTTCTGTTTCTGGATATGATATAGAAATTGCACCAGCAGCATTCAGCGCTTTAACTACGGCATCAGTGGAAGAATCTGAAAGCACATCATCTGCTCGAAGGAGGGACTCAGGCATTGGGGAAGAAACAGCCACTGGTTTAGGAAGCCATGTGGAAGTAACTCCTCACACAGCACCTTCTGGTGTCAGTGCAGGCCCAGATGCAATCAGTGAGGTACTATCTACTCTTTCTTTAGAAGTCAGTAAGTCTCCGGAAACCAAAAATGATAGAGGAAATGAATTGGACACTAAGGCTACGCCATCAGTTTCGGTTTCAAAAAATGTCAATGTGAAAGACATTCTCCGAAGCTTGGTTAACATACCACCAGATGGAGTCACAGTGGATCCTGCCCTTCTGCCACCAGCCTGTCTCGGAGCCCTTGGTGATCTATCTGTGGAACAAACTGTGCAGTTTAGATCATTTGACAGGTACTGAAAATAGTTTTTCATTTTGGTATGTTTCTACATTTGACCCTTGAATAACATGGAGGTTAGGGATGCTGACTTCCTGTGTAGTCAAAAATGTACATATAACTTTTCACTCCCCCCAGAACTTAGCTACCAATAGCTTATGTTTATCAGAAACTTTACTGATAACATGAACAGTTGATTCACACATATATTGATTGTTATATGTATTATATACTGTACTCTTACAGTTAAGTAAGCTAGAAAAAAGAACATGTTATTAAGAAAATCATAAGGAAGGCCAGGCGTGGTGGCTCATGCCTGTAGTCCCAGCACTTTGGGAGGCTGAGGTGGGTGGATCACCTGAGGTCAAGAGTTCGAGACCAGCCTGACCAACATGGTGAAACCTTATTTCTACTAAAAATATAAAAATTAGCTGGGCATGCTGGTGTGTGCCTGTAATCCCAGCTACTCAGGAGGCTGAGGCAAGAGAACTGCTTTAACTCAGGAGGGGTGGAGGTTGCCATGAGCCAAGATTGTGCCATTGCACGCCAGCCTGGGCAACAAGAGCTAAACTCTGTCTTAAAAAAAAAAAAAAGAAGAATAAAGAAGAAAAATCATAAGAAAGAAAAAATACATTACTGTTCATCAGTGGAAGTAAATCATCATAAAGATCTTCATCTTGTCTTCATGTTGAGTATCCTGAGGAGGAGGAGGAAGAGAAGAGGTTGATCTAGGTGTCTCAGGGGCAGTTGAGGTAGCAGAGGTGGAGAAACTGAAAGGAGAAGCAGGAGCGTCAGGCACACTTGGTGTACATTTACAGAAATGCATTGTAATTTCTTTCGGACCTTTTTGCTTTTTTATTTGTCTAAAAATGTTTCTATATGGTACCAACCCTTCTTTCACCATTTGCTTTAGTTTCAGTGCTTATATCATAGAAGAGTCTGTGTCATAAAAGAAGTTAAAAGCAGTCTTTAATCATTAGAACCCTTCTGCCAGATTGTCTAATGTCAGTTCATTTCCTGGTGTTGCTTCGTCTATGTCTTCCCTATCATCTAATACTGGTTTATGTTCTTGTCTTCATCAAGTTGTTTTCCCTCTGTTGATCCCTCTGTTAGTTCTTGTGGTATCTGTTAGTTCTTAAATTTCTCCAAGATTCATATCTTGAAACCCTTCACCCCTCACCCTTTTTGTCATATCCATAATCTCTCATGATTTTCTTGATTAGTTCTGTCATAAATCCTGTCAAGTCGTGCAAACACCTAGACACAGTCTTCTCTAGGAGGAATTTATTGTTTCAAACTTGAAGGTTTCCACAGCTTTTTCTATAACGATTATCTTCAGTGGTATAATCCTTCCAGACATTCGTGATGTTCTATTGGGTTCTCTTCGATAGTGTTGACAGTTGTTTCCTAAGAATACCATGTGTAATGAACCATAAAGGTCTCTGTGACCTCCTGTTCTAGAGGCTGAATTAAAGAAGTTGTGTTTGAGGGCAGTTAATCTACTTCAACACCCTCAGTGTTGAACTCACGGAGTTCTGGGTGGTCACGGGCATTATCTAATAGCAAAAGAACTTTAAAAGTTAATCTCTTACTGATAAGGTACTTTCTGACTTTAGGGACAAAGTATCAATGGAACCAATCCAGAAAAAGGGTTCTCGTTGTCCAGGCCTTCTTGTATAACCAACAGAGTTGCAGCTGGTGTTTGTGTTTTCCTTTCAAGGCTCTGGGTTAGCAGCTTTGTATTAATGGATAAGGGCAATCCCGATCATAAACCCAGCTGCATTTGCACAAAACTGTAGAGTTAATCTGTCTCTTACTGCCATAAATCCTAGTTCTCACTTCTCTTCCTTGCTAATACATGTGTTTTGTGGCTTCCCTGCCCGCCCCCCGCCCCCACCCGCCCAGTTACTTTTGTCTGCATTTGCAAACCTGATCAGGCTGATCCTTTCTCCTAAATGATTTTCTTAATGATGTCTAGGAACTCATCTGCTGCCTCTTGGTTGGCAGAAGCTGCTTCTCCTGTTGTCTTGACATTTTTTTTTAAAAAAGCCAAACCTCTTTCTCAAATTATGAAATCATTCTTTGCTGGCATTAAATTTAGCTTTAGATCCTTCTTTACTTTAAGTTGACATATAATGACTTTAGTTTTTCTTGAATCATGTCAGAGTCTATAAGTATGCCTTTCTTATAGCAATGCTACATCCACATAAAAGCTGCATTTTCAGTGCAAGATAAAGATATTTCACAAAAACTGCAACTTTTTTTTTGTTTTTTTTTTGCCTCCTGGTGTTACTGTAGTGACAACTTTGCCCATTTCCTTTTCTTTTGTTACGATGGTCCTTATGCTGGATTAATTTCTTTGGAAATGGTGGGCAACCATAGCTGCAGACCTCAATCTACAGTACATATCAAGCAATTCAACTTTTTCTTATAATGTCATGACTTTTCCCTGCTGCTTGGGAGCATGTCCAGAATTGCTAGTGGCACTTTGTGTGGGTCCCTTTATGTTATTAAAGGTTTATAGTATTGCACAAAACATGATGAAAAGTATGTGAGAACTGGGAGAGATCACTTTTACTGTGATACACAGTTTACTAGAGAGATGAACTTCTGGCACATTGGGATGCCAAGGCGGGTGGATCATCTGAGGTCAGGTGTTCGAGACCAGTCTGGCCAACATAGTGAAACCCTGTCTCTACTAAAAATAGAAAAAAATTATTTGTGTGTGGTGGCAGGTGCCTGTAATCCCAGATACCTGGGAGGCTGAGACAGGGGAATCGCTTGAACCCAGGAGGTGGAGGTTATATTGAGCCGAGACTGTGCCATTGTACTCCAGCCTGGGCAACAAGAACAGAACTCTACGCCTGCAAAATAAAAAGAGAGAGAGAGAGAGATGGACTGCACGCTCTGAGACGATTAGCATCACAGTCTTTTAAGTGATGCTCACAAGACTGGAGCTCAATGCAATTGTGGCAGGAAGTAGCTATGACATTTTTACAGTACTACAGTATGGATTAATGTTACTTTTAATATAGTTATGTTTTAATAATGAAATTTACATTTATTTACATTTCTCTTAACTGCAGATGGTACCATGTACTATAATTGTGTGTGTAAATTTTGACGTATTTTAACTTATTTTTGTATCCTCTGAGATTTTTCATTTTATTAAATTTTGTTTTGTCTTGGTGCAGTGGCTCCCACCTATAATTCCAGCATTTTGTGGGGATGAGGTGGGAGGATTGCTTGAGCCCAGGAATTTGAGACCAGCCTTGGCAACATGGTGAGATTTTTTTTTTTTTTTTTGAGATGGAGTCTCTTTCTGTTGTCCAGGCTGGAGTGCAGTGGTGCGATCTCAGCTCAGTGCGACCTCCTCCTCCTCAGTTCAAACAATTCTCCTGCCTCAGCCTCCTGAGTAGCTGGGATTACAGGCGCACGTCACCACGCCTGGCTAATTTTTGTATTTTTAGTAGAAACGGGGTTTCACCATGTTGGCCAGGCTGGTCTTGATCTCCTGACCTCGTGATCCACCCACCTCGGCCTCCCAAAGTGCTGGGATTATAGGTGTGAGCCACCTCACCCGGTCGAGATTTAAAAAAAAAAAATTAGCTGGGCATAGTGGTATGTGCCTGTAGTCTCAGCTACTCGGGAGGCTGAGGCAGGAGTTTGACACTACAGTGAGCTGTGTTCATAGCACTGTACTCCATCCTGGATAGAGTGAGACCGTGTCTCAAAAAATTTTTAAACAATTGATGCATAATGAGTGGGATTTATTCTGGGGATGCAAGAATGGCTGAACATATACAAATTGATCAATGTGATACATATCAACAGGATGGAGGACAGAAATCATATAATCATTTCAATTGCTGTTGAAAAGCATTTGATAAAATTCTCTATTCCTTCATGATAAAAATCCTCAAGAAACTGCATATATAGAGGGAACATACCTCAACACAATAAAAGCCGTAAACAACAGATCCACAACTAGTATCATATGGAATAGAGAAAAACTGAGAGTCTTTTCTCTAACATCTGGAATGAGACAAGGATGCCCACTTTCATTACTTTTATTCAACATAGTACTGGAGGTCCTAGGTAAAGCAATCAATAAGAGAAAGAAATGGCATTTAAATTGGAAAGGAAGAAGTCAGTCATTTGCAGATGATATGATTTTATGTTTAGAAAAGCCGAAAGAGTCCATTAAAAACTATTATAAATGATAAGTTCAGTACAGTTGCATGATAAAAATTAGCATACAAAATCAGTATCGTTTCTATATGCTAACAGTGAACAATCTGAAAAAATTTTAAAAAGTAATCCAATTTACAATAGCTACAAGTAAAATAAGATACCTAGGAATAAACAACCAAAGAAGTGAAAGATTTCTTAATGACAACTATAAAACACTGATGCAGAAAACTAAAAAGGATTCTCAAAATGAAAGGTATTTCATATTTGTGGATTGGAAGAATTAATAAAGTCAAAATGTTGATACTACCCAAAGCAATCTACAGATTCAGTGCAATCCTTATCAAAATGCCAATGACATTCTTCACAGAAATAGAAAAAATATTCCTAAAAACTATATGGAAACCACAGAGACCCAGAACAGCCAAAGCCATCCTGAGCAAAGAGAGCAGAACTTCAAATTATACTATAAAGCTGTAATAACCAAAACAGCATAATACTGTCATGAAAACAGATACACAGACCTATGGAACCGAATAGGGAACTCAGAAATAAATCCACACATCTACAAGTGAACTCATTTTTGACAAAGGTGCCAAGAATATGCAATGGGGAAAGGACAGTCTTCTCAGTGGTACTGAGTAAACTATCCATATGCAGAAGAATGAACACCTTTATCTCTTGCTGTATACAGCAATCAATTCAAAATGGATTAAAGACTTAAATCTATGACCTGAAACTATGAAACTACTGAAAGAAATCATTGGAGAAACTCTCCAGGACATTAATCTGGGCAGATTTCTTGACTAATTCCCCAAAAGCACAGGCAGCCAAAGCAAACATGGACAGATGAGATCACACCAAACTACAGAACCTCTGCATAGCAGAGAAAACAATCAACAAATTGAAGAGACAACCCACAGACTGGGGGTTATATAATAACCTTATATATTCTGGTTATTAAATCTCCTTGTCAGCTATCCAACTGACAAAGGATTTAGTAACGAGAATATATAAGGGATTCAACCAACTCTATAGGAAGGAATGTAGTAATAATAATTTTAAAATATTACTAAATTTTAAATTTAAGTTAATTTAAATTTTAAATTAAATTTAATTTGGCTAAAGAACAAATGTCAGACCATTGTATGATAAGGTGCTCAACATCATTGATCAGAGAAATGCAAATCAAATCAATGAGATATCTTCTCACTCCAGTTAAAATCACTTGTATCCAAAAGATAAGCAGTAACAAATGTTGGCAAGGATGTGGAGATAATGGAACCTTCATATACTGTTGTGGGAAGGTAGGTTACTACAACCACTAAGGGGAACAGTTTGGAGGTTCCTGAGACAACTAAAAATAGAACTAGTATGTGTTTCAGCAATTCCACTGCTAGGCGTATACCCCAAAGCAAGGAAATGCATTTATGGAAGAGATGTCTGCACTTCCGTTTTTATTGCAGCACCTTTCAAAATAGCCACAATTTGGAAGCAGCGTGTCTACCAAGAGATGAATGGATAAAGAAAATGTAGTATGTATACAGACTGGAATATTATTCAATCATAAAAAGTAATGAGGTCTTGTCATTTGGAACAACGTGAATGGAATAGAGAACATCATTGTGTTAAGTGAAATAAGCCAGGCACAGAAAGAAAAACTTCACATATTCTCATTCATTTTTGGGAGCTAAAAATTACAACAGTTGAACTAACGGAAATAGAGGGTAGAATGGGTACTGTAAGGCTAGACAGGGTACTGTAGAGTAGGAGGGAAGTTGACATGGTTAATGGGTGCAAAAATATAGTTAGATAGAATCAATATCTTGATTTTGGTGGGGAGGGGGGCATCGTGTTGCTTTTGTTTCCCAGTCTGGAGTGCAGTGGCGCTATATCTTGGCTCACTGCAACCTCCACCTCCTGGGTTCAAGGGATTCTCCTCCCTCAGCCTCCCAAGTAGCTGGGACTACGGGCGCAGGCCAACATCCCTGGCAAATTTTTTGTATTTTTAGTAGAGATGAGATTTCACCGTGTTAGCCAAGATGATCTCGATCTCCTGACCTTGTGATCTGCCCGCCTCTGTGTCTCAAAGTGCTGGGATTACAGGCATGAACCACCACACCTGGTGGAATATGTATTTTTTATAGCACAACAGGGTGATTACAGTCAGCAATAACTTATTGTTCATTTAAGAAATAACTAAAAGAGGATAATTGGAATGTTTATAGCACAAAGAAATGATAAGTGCTTGAGGTGATGGATATCCCATTTACTCTGATGTGATTATAATTGCATGCCTGTATCAAAATATTAAATGTACTCCATAAATAGATGCACCTACTGTGTACCTATGAAATTAAAAAGAAATAACAGTGATATAATTTCCCTCAGTTAAATGAGCAGAGATTTTTTAAAAAATCACAGCTGGTATTTATGAGGATATGAAGAAACATTTTTTTTGCTGTTGTTGAGAGTGCATATTGCTACAGTTTATTGGAAGTAAATTGGCATGTTAATTAAAAATCAAAATATATAAACTTAATTCCACTCTGGAAGTTCATACAGAAGTAATAACCAAGTATAAAATATTTTCTGTAGGTTGAATTTTATTAATTTAATACCTATTGACCTTTTACTCTGTGAAGTTCTACCCTAAATGCATTTAGAATGGCTAGATAACTATCTTTATTCCTACTTTAAAAATTTAGAAACTCAGACATAGGTAGGTTAAGTAATAGCTTATGGCCTTATTGCTGTTAAATGGTGGCACTAAAAGACCTGTCTCTTTTGAATAATTTACCTTGCTGCATTTCATAGCAAAATTGTTTTATAAAAGTGGAAAGTTGGTTTTTATAGCTGCCAATCTATAAATGATTGGTTACATGTATTATTTTTTAAACACATAGTAAACACCATGGAGTCATTTAAAGAGTAAAAGACAGAACACTGTACAAAATGATATTGAAGATATATATTTTTTTAAATGGAAAAGGCAGTGTCTGGTATAATTTGGAATATGCGATTATCTCTTTTTTTTTGAGACAGGGTCTTACTTTGTCACCCAGGCTGAAGTGCAGTGGTGCGATCTTGGCTCACTGCAACCTCTGCCTCCCAAGTTTAAGCGATTCTTGTGCCTCCGCCTCCAGAGTAGCTGGGATTACAGGTGTGTGCCACCATGCTCAGTTAGTTTTTGTATTTTTAGTAGAAATGTGGTTTTGCCGTGTTGGCCACATTGGCCTCAAACTCCTGGCCCCACGTAATCCAAAGTGTTTGGATTACAGGCATGAGCCACTGCACCCAGCCTCAATTTTTATTTATTTATTTTATTTTTGAGACAGTGTCTTGTTCTGCCACCCAGGCTGGAGTGCAGTGGCAGTCATAGCTCACAGCAGCCTGGAACTCCTGGAATCAAGGGATCATCCTTCCTCAGACTCCTGAGTAACTGGGACCACCATATCTAGCTATTTTAAAAATTTTTTGTAGAGATGAGGTCTTGCTGTGTTGCCCAGGCTGGTCTTGAACTTCTGGCCTCAAGTGATCCTGCTACATTGTACTCCCAAAGTGTTGGGATTCCAGGCATGAGCCACTGTGTCCTGTCTATTCTCAATTTTTATAATTTATTTAAATTTGTTAGTGTTAGATTGAGTACTCAAAAATATTTAAGTGAGGCTAGACTTTTAATTTAATATATATTAATATAGTTACATTGTTTACTCATGATAAAAATTTTATATATTTTAGCATTTATTTCTTTTTAAAATAGCATAGAAATTAAATTTGTGCCTTATCGATGTCTTCAAGTGAATAGATCATGAACATATTTAGGAAATCATGCTTAGGTAGTACATTTTAAGGGGTTTATTGAAATAGAAAGCAACAGATAATTTTAATGGTAGCATATTCTGGGATATTCTGTGGAATTTAACATGTCTGGTATGCATTTAACAGTCTCTGATGACAAGGAAACTGCTCTGTTTTTTACCCCCCTTTTTTTTTCTTAGCTAGAGACACTTTTTGAAAAACTTTCATGCTGCCATGGGCTAGTGGAATATCTTTGGGAATTTCAAAGCATCCCTCTGATCATGTATTTATCTCAGGAATGCTATGTCAGAAATCACAGCTCTCCTCATATCTTAAGAATTATCAACTTCCAAGGAATAGCTGGAAAGTTTAGAGTAACAGCTGCATGAATAAAACCTTGCTGAAAGGCTGCCAGGTTGTGGGCCTTTGTGAACGCAAAGGTGTTTGTGTTCATTCCCATGCCAAAATTCTTGCTCTTATCTAATTTGAAGATCCTCTCTGATGATTAGTGAATGCCAGGGATTTATCTTGATAAAGTTCAAGGGACTGGTCTGGCTTTTCAACTAAATCCTTAGGGACTAAATCCTAAAGAGCTGAAATGCTCTTTTTTCCTTTAGTGAACTATTTGCATGTTAAATAAAATAGCATTTGTGTGAGGGATTATATTTGAAACTGATAAATACGGAAATGGAACTTCTCAACTTTATTGATCTGGAAGGCATTGTTGGTATTAGCCTATTGTCAATAAATTAAAAGAAACTTTGAAACGACTACTTCTTGTTCAGGGAAAAAAACAAAAAAACAAACCCAGCAACAGTATTTTCATTTGTTCTGTGTGAGACTTTAGGAAAATTACTTCTTTCTCATTCATAAAATTAACATAATGATATGTATTGCTAACCTCAAGAGTTGTCATAAATATAAATGTGATAATTTGTTTATGATCTTAAGCATGGTGCCCCACAAATATTAAGTATTCATAATGAGTTCATAAAGAAAAAAATAAGAACAATTTTTATCTCTTTAATATTTGGTTTATAATTTACAATCTGGCAAACAAGCTTGTGTAACTATCTGTCATTCAAATTCCTTATGCTAATAAGTTTGAAGCATTTTCTGCTAAAATTGATGTAGATACCAGAAATTCAAATAATTGTTCTTAAACATTAAAAAAGATTTTAATTTGTTTCTTAAAAAGAAACTTAAGCTGTAGCCTGAGAAAGCTGGCAGAAATATCCCTAGCACATTGCCTGTCATGTAAGCTCTCAGTTTTGTCAAATGCATACTGTATTTTCTCTGTGTTTTCCAAAACATTGTATAAAAAGATCATATGAAATGCTTAGCTTTTGCATGATCAGTCTTAACTAGCAGTAAGTTTAAAGTCCTAGATTATTTCCGTAAACTGTAGAACATGTTTATTAATTTAGATTTATACTTATGTTTAACAAGATAAACACGATAAGCTAAAGATCTCCTCTGTTGAAGATTTTAGTCTTTTATGTTGAAACTTTATAATAATAATGACAATGATTGGCAAAGACAATGAAAATATTTCAAAATCTGCCTACTGCTTAATATCCTTTTAATTGGATCATTGTAACTTTGGTTTTTCTTTGTTTTTGTGTAGCCTTAAACTGAAGCAGTATTATGTTAATTCCTTAGAATTGATTTGAATCAATAGACGAATTTGGAAATTGACTAGTTTTACTTCTCTTATGTAGTAATTATATAGCTTTATGAAAGAATGCAGCTTTTTAAAATTATGATCAGGTATACTTTTGTAATTCTATGGTAGTATATATATATAATTTTGTATGTTAGTGATCTTTATTACTGTTGCTTATAGATATTTCTAAAATTATCTTTAAATGTTAATATGATTGTGGTGATAATTGTAGAACTTTGTGAACATACTAAAAATCTCTTAATTGTTTACTTTTAGTGAATTATATGGTATGTAAATTATATCTCAAAACTTTTAAGAGAGGTCAACTTGAGGTAACATCAAATTTGAGGCTCTAGTATTAGATAAATCTAGATTTGCTTGGTAGTTCTGCCGTTTACTTTGGTTATTACTTTACCTTTCTGAGGTTTATATTAAAAATTTCTAAAAGTTGAACTAATTTGTACTTTAGGATTACTTTGAGAACTGAATAATTCTTTGCATACTGTCAATGCTTCATTTATCTTACCTGCTATTAGAATATATAATTTTATATTACCTAACAGGCAGGCAGGATTAAGAACAAGGCATCTTGGCAGAGGAGGCGTATGTACAAAGGGTTGGAGTTGTGAAATGACACAACATGCTTAGCAACCATCAGAGTATGTTGAAGAAGTGTGTGAGGAATATGTAAAACGTAAATTCATATAGAAAGCCATACTTCTGATCTATCATTTCTGACAATAGGTGAAAGATCTTGGACAATAAATATTTACTGAACTGAATAAAAGAATAAGACCTTATCTGTGACTGAAACATTAACAGCAATAGGCTAAAGGATTAGAAATGAAGTTGAGTTGTTTTGTTATGTTTAATTAGCCATGCAATCTTGAGTAAATAGGGATTGTGCATATTTGGAACAGCTGTAGTAAATTCTGTTCCTGTTACCAGTTTTCTAGTGTTTTATTATGAAAATGTTCAGACATACAGAGAAGTTGAAAGAATTGTAACAACAACACCTGTAGACCCATCACTGAGATTCAACAATTAGCTATTAGCTCTGTTTGCTTCACCATGTATCCATCAATCTTATTTTTGTAATGTAATTCAAAGTTGTAGACATTAGTTCACTTCACTCTTAAATATTTCAGCCAGCATGCAGCTCTCTAATTGGAGATCAATACAGTTTTTTTGAGCTAAACTTTACATACAATGAAAGACATAAGTCTTAAGTGTACCATTTGATGAGTTTTGACAGATTTATACACTTGCTTAACCCCAAGTTCCCATGATGATATCATTGGCTTTGAAAGTTCTCTTTCCCAGCGAATCCCTCTTCCTATCCCCCAAAGGCAATTATTCTGATTTTTTTCTACCATAAATAAGTTTTGCCTGTTCTAGACATTCAGGTTAAAAAACAAAACAAAACAAAACAAACAAACAAAAACCCCCAAAGTATAAGGCTTCATTTGACATAATGCTTTTGAGATTCATTCATGTTGTTTATCAGTAGTTTGTTACCTTTTATTGCTGAATTATATTCCATTCTACAAGCATAGCCCCGTTAAAAACTTTTCTGTATCTGCATAAAGGACATTTGGGCTACTTCCAGTTTTTGCCTATTATAAATAAAGCCTGTATGAATATTGTATTCATATTTTGTGGACATAAGTTATCTTGAGGAAATTCCTAGAAGTAGAATTGTTGAGTCATAGCATAGATAGATATATATCTTACATTTTGATTATAGATAAAGCAATTTCACTTTTTAAAGTATTCTTTTCTGTTGCTCCATTCAGTCCTTACTTACTGTATAAGTAAACTAGATCTTTTTGGTTCTTTCTTTTGTGAAAAAATATGAAAGTAAATTCTTCATATTTCTTCTCCCTCCCCTGCAAAATCATTGCTAGAAGACAGTGATTTTCTTAAGCAATGGGTTTTAAATTTCTCCCTCCAGTAGGAAATACACAAATTACATTTTGTGTTGTTTTTGAAGGTACCACTAACACACACGTATACACACACACACATACAGAGGTCATATCTACTCCCCCTTAAGTCAATAATCCTCATCTGATGTAAGCTGCCATGATTTAAGCACACCATTTTGGATTGGGGGCTCAGGTGGCTGTTGCTTCTATTTTTTAGTGTATAGTTAACATTGGCAGTCACCCTTATAATGATGTGACACCAGCTACCCCCAAGTACATTGAATAAGCCTTGCCTAGCACAAGAGAACTTGATTTAATTGGCAACAGTGTTTGCCCTCACATGATAGGCACTGAAGTAAAACGAAACCTATTTTGCTTTGTGTGTGTGTGTTTAAAAATAACTGCAAAAATGCATTATTAAGATATTGGAATTACATAATTTTCACTTTCGAATGCATTTATTGGGATCAAGTACCTAAATAACTTTGTTTAGAAACTGAATAATTTAAAGCTATTAAGGGAATACTTGCAGTTTGTAGTTATAGTACTGTCAACAAAATATGTGATTAAATAAATTGAATGTTGAAGACTTTAGGCTTATGGTTAACACCAGGTAATTAAAAGTAAGCACTGCTGTGGGAGTGCATTATATATCAGCTGTCCTCTTTACCTCATTAACTGGGTTTTTGCATGTTTATGGAGCCAACTTCAATTAAAAATGCCTTTTAAGTTATGCCTAACAAGGTCTTTTAGTTGCTATTTGGTATAAAGTATTATACTTTAATTGAAATTGGTATATTGTAAATACCTGTGTTTGAATAATATGCAAGATAAAGAACTTTGATTATTTGATATTTTTGTATCTGGTTTTTATTCCTATGCATTACTTTTTTTATATACTATTATCAAAATATATAGTCTTTGGGGTTTAAAAATGAAAAACTGAGTTGTATACATGTTAGCAGATTGTTTATATCTGCTTTTTTAAGTCTTACAAAATTTCTAAGGTTTTATTATTTCAGCTTAGCAGTGTTTTACATTTCTTGTGGAAACATTGAATTTTCTGCTTCAATACTTTTGGCTATATTTAATTTGTTAGATAATTAAAGATGACCCTAAACTTTAAAAATACTATGTGGTAAATAGAAGTTTAAATGTTTAAATGGATTGTTATATTTCCATAGAACATTTTCTTGGTTCTTAAAAAAAGTGAAATGCAGATAAATAAGGATAGTATTGAAGAGATTTCATGTTGGGTGAAAAGTCTAAATTGTACATCAAATAGAAGCAAGAAAAAAATTAGAAAAATAAGTTAGCTACCCAGTTTCTGTTTTGAAATTCATGTAATTAATTGAAGAGATCAATTTGTATCATTCAATCTGTTTACTTTTTTTTATTACAGAAGTGTCATTGTTGCAACAAAAAAGTCAGCAGTCTCACCTTCCACACTTACTACAAGCATACCTACCAATGCTGTCAGTGTGGTTTCCTCAGTAGATTCAGCTCAAGCCTCAGATGTGGGAGGAGAATCACCTGGTGAGTTAGTTATCAGTGATTTCAACAAAAATGTTTTTGATCTTATTTTAGCAAAGCTTGGGATTTTTGATTAACTTAAATTTTGGAGGCATATTAGAAACTAATATGTGATTTTATATTGTTGATTGTTTATTACTTTTCTGAATAAATTTGAGTGAAATTAAAAGAAATTAAGTCAAGGATTTCAGTATTTTCTCCACTCAAACCTAGTAGTGTGTGGTAGATTAGATGCTGCTGGTTGGGTGATGAGTGCATGCACGAATGATAGGTTTATGAAATACTTTTTTTCCTGTACTTAAGAAGATGTATATAGATAATGGCTTAAAATAGAAAGTTTTGTTGACATGTAATCTTTTAATATGGTTACTGGTTGTCAGATATTTATATAGAATCCATTACTTTGGTTTTTTTTTTTTTCTCTTTTGCTTATTTTTCTGAATTAGAGGCTTGGAAAGGAGTGCTGCTCTGAAATGTAGCATCATTCTAACAATGGTCATACTGGTTCAGTTCCTCCTATGGGAATTTTATTTTTGCCCGTCTCTCCTTCCATATTCTTTCCATGTATAAAAGCATATATATGGATAAAAGAAATTTTCCGTGTATGAAAGCATGTGGATGCAAGCTCCTATACGTTGATGGGAACCTTAGTGGTGATACTGGGTAAACTTGAAGAATGTGTGGTATTAAAATGACCAAGTATAACAAAAGGGATGTTACTGTATCGGTAGTTTTCTTCTGGATGTTGTGCTGTTTCATAAAGTTAATAACAAGGTATTGTACACCCCCAAGACACTTACCTAATGATTCTAGATTGAGATTGATGAAAAATAAAGGAATTTTGAAGGAATGGCCTGGTTTTAAACGTTTTTTTTTTTTTTTTTTTTTTTTTTTTTTTACAAATTTTATAGTATTTAGTGTTAAGAGAAAATGTTCACAGTAGGTTAAAAGAAAGTTATATGTAATTCTTTATGTATCATATAATTCTAACCAAGTGACTTATATACCTTTTTTACATGGTAAAAGCAAGAAAGTGTTTTATGAAGTTATTTGGGTCTCCATGAAGTTGGGCTACTGGCAGTTTTGATTTTCGAAATTTACTTTAGGTGGTATTTCTAAAATTTCATTAATAGTCTTGTGTTATTTTTATTCTTAGGAAAAATAGTGATAAGATTTTTTTTTCTACTTTGAAACCAAAAGCTGCAATGGCAGCAGAGTTTTGTCTGCCTTGCTTTTTATTTCATAAATTAAAAAAAAAATTAATAGACTTTGTTTTTTAGATCAGTTTTAGGTTTACAGGAAAATTGAGTTAAAAGTACAGAGAATTCTTAAATACCCACTCATTCTCTTCCTTGCTAGTTTCCCCTGGTCTAGTGAGAATTACAGAGGCAACCAGGCATGAAACTCTTAACAAATTTTTTATCTTTATTCTTCCATTATACTCTGATGCCTCTTTTTTTTTTTTTTTTCCTTTGAAGAAGAAATAATTTGGTAATTCATTTTGGGCTTGGTATGCACATTTCCGCTTCTCTACCCCCATCCAAAGTCCTTGGAAAAAAAAAAAAAGATTTAACTGTGGTTTTTCTAGAGTAGTCCCTTTTGTGAAAAATGCAATAGTCATTAATATCTATGAAATGATTTACATGCCATCTTTTAAATTCAGTTATAGTGAATTTTTCAGTAACATCCCAGAACAAATGTAGTAATTTCAGAAATTCAAAGTACACTGAGTAAAATATTTTCTCATACTGCCCTCTAGTTTCAGTTTAGGGAACAGAGTAAATAGGGCCCTTTGATTGCTTTTAAGTCTTCGTTAAAATTTAAGTCATGGAGTTTTCAGAAGAGATAAGAAATGGAAAGCTGAGACATTTGGGTAATATCTCACATATAACAGTATTATATGTTTCTCTCTGAAGCCATTGTATCTTTTTTCCGGTAAATTCATTGTAATTTACAATATTCACTTTGTAAAACTGTATACCGAATTACAAAATAATTTGCTATCTTGAAGACTGTCGTATTTATTGGCAAAGTCTGCAAAACCCTGTACCATTGATCCAGCTTGTAACATATCTTATTTTTCTTTTCTTTTTCGAGGCAGAGTTTCGCTCTTGTTGCCCAGGCTGGAGTGCAGTGGTGCGATCTCAGCTCACTGCAACCTCCACCACCTGGGTTCAAGAGATTCTCCTGCCTGAGCCTCCTATGTAGCTGGGATTACAGGCCTGTGCCACCAGACCAGCTAATTTTGTATTTTTAGTGTGGATGGGGTTTCTCCACGTTGGTCAGGCTGGTCTTGAACTCCCGATCTCAGGTAATCTGCCTACCTCACCCTCTCAAAGTGCTGGACTACAGGTGTGAGCCACTGTGCCCAGCCCATTATATAATTTGTAATGGTGTTTCTCAAATAGTTGCCAATTTTTTTTCCATCTTCAGCTAGAATTTTAAACTCTTTTTTCCTCTCAACGCCCTCTCCCCCATTCTTTTTAAAGTAGTTCATTCATTTTTCAGTTATTTCAAGTCGCCTTTGTGATGATGGTCCTTCTTTTTACCATTTATTTTGGTTTCCACATCTTGCTCCTCTTCTTCCTCTTTCACTGTGCTCTGGTCACTGTCGTATGGGTTCTCCATTTCAGTTTATTACTTCTATTCCATTTGTTAATTGATGCCATGAACATTACCGCCTTGATAAGAAAAATCTAACCTAATCTAGTGTTTTCAGTTGTCCTGCTTCTTACTGTTCTACAGCCGCACTTTACATGCTTTGCCTACCATACTTGCCCTTGTACTTGTTAAGTACTTGTTTTCACATGGAATCCATCCCATCCCCACGCCCCTGCCATAGTTCTCTCTCCTTTGTCAAAATTTTTTTTTTTACTGATGGATTTTTGTTTTCTTTTTGGTGGGTCTCTTGATTTATTTATCATTAAAAGAAATAGATAAATATACAGATAGTTTCAAATTAACACTTTTTTGGCTTTATGATGGTGTGAAAGCATACACATTTAGTAAAAACTGTACCTCAAGTATCTGTATGACCATTCTGTTTTTCACTTTCAATACAATATTCAGTAAATTACATGATATATTCAATTATAAAATAGGCTTTGTGTAAAATGCATTTTTTACTGAGAATATAGTGCTTGACTTATGATGGGGTTACAGCATGATAAACCATTGTAAGTTGAAAATATTGAAAATTGAAAATGCACTTAATGCACCTAACCTACCAAACCGCATAACTTAGCCTACCCTATCTTAAATGTGATCAGAACACTTACATTATCCTATAGTTGGGCAAAACCATCTGACAACATGTACATGTAAGTATTAGTTGTTTACTCTCATTACCCTGTGGCTGACTGGGAACTGGAGCTCCCTACTGCTGCCAGCATCACGAGAAAATAGCATATCACGTATTACTAGTTGGGGAAAAGATCAAAATTCAGAATTTGAGGTATGGTTTCTACTGCATCCTTGTTGCTTTTGCAGGACTGTAAAGTTGAAAAATTGTGAGGTGCACCATTGTAAGATGGGGACCATATGAAATTTTGAACTTATTATGTGACTCCATCATAAGTCGAGGAGCACATTTATAAATAAATAAATAAATAATAAGTATTGAATTTTATTTGTTTTCTCTTGGTTCAGTCCTTTCCCTAGGATTTGAGAAAAAAATGTAGATTAATTGTTGTTATAATTGTATGTGAAGCAGGGCAGTTTATTCTGAAGATCTGGGTAAGTTAGGTGTTAGTGTTGGTTAGGTCTTGAATTATTTTCTTTATACGTAAATACAGTTAATACTTGTCCCTATGGACTTAAGCCTTTGTGCTTTGGGATGATCACAGGTCTGACTTTTATAGTAAGTCAGCAGTAAAAGATGAGCTGCTCAAATTCAGTAATAGATTATTGGTTAGCAAAAAATTTACTTGGTAGAAAATATGAGATTTCTGCTATGAGACTCGTATTTTGTTTTACATTCACATTATATTCACATGGCATCTTCAAGGAAATTCCCATTTGTGGGTATTTGGAAATTTTGATATCAAAATGAGACACATTTTACATGTGGTACAATTAAAGAGAAACTAATACGGGATAGATACTAATCACAGAAACAGGTAAAACTTGCCAGCTTAATATGAGGTAAAAGCTTTTTCTGTGAAAATATTATCATTGAAATAATTTTATAACCCATAAGAATTGAGGATTTGTGTTTTTGCATTTTGAAATAATATACATTATGAAGACTACAATTTACGTACAAAACTATTTTGGTGCACAAATTTCAGATTTTAATTTGAATGGTATACCTTGGCTTCTGCAGCATTTTATCAACCAAAAGGACTAATCTAAGAGCAACAATTGTGTCTTACTTAATAAGTATTAAAAGGTATTCATCAGAGGATAAGGTATATCCTTTGTATATGCTTGTTTTCAAAGAAAACAAAAGAGAAAGTGATTTTAGTAAACATATCAAAATCTGGAAATTTTATAGTCATCAGCAAATATTTGATTGCCTAGAATACACAGTATCCTGTTTTTTTTTTTTTTTTTTTAAGTTGAGACCGGTTCTTTCTCCATTGCCTAGGCTGGAGTGCAGTGGCACAATCATAGCTCACTGCAACTTTGAACTCCTGGACTTGAATGATCCTCCTGCTTCAGATTCCCAAGTATTGAGAACTACAGGTGTGCGCCATCATTCCTGACTAATTTTTAAATTTTTGTGGAGACAGATTCTTGCTCTGTTGCCCAGAGTAGCCTTGAACTCCTGGCTTCAAGTGATCCTTTCACTTTCACCCAGTATCCCTTCTTGTATGTTAAAATATCATTACTTTTTTTCCAATATGCTGTTTCTCTATACTGCAAAGCGTAAATGAATAAATCAAAATTGAAAGTAGTTCAATAAAGGAACTAAGTATACTGTTCATTAATTTATATGCCTGGTGTTTGCTACTTTGGGAAATTTAGTTATTCTACCACTTACTAGAATATTAGACATTATTTGTTTATCGGAGCCACATACCTTATTAATTAATACTTTTTTAATATTAGGGAAATATTTGAGTTATAACCATCTTTGCTTTCTGTAAGATTTAGGCCAATAGGCTTATTTGTATTCATTCAATAGGATTCATTTAATATATTTTTACTGGGCGTACAGACTGTCCCTGACTGAATTAACTGGTTCAGAAAAGAGAGAGAGAGAGAGAAATGCAGTGTTACAGTGTTTATGGATTAAAAATTGGCATTTGTTTTAATGATTCTTTATTGCAAGGGACATTAGTTATTTAGACCCTCAGGGACCTTGAATAAACAATTGCCTACTCCCTAGATAGATGCTAGACAGATGATATATTTGCATTTTCCTTTTTGTTCTTTTGAATGTCTGGAAAACTGTCAGTTTGAAGGAGTCAGTTTATCAGTGCTAGGATAAGGAAGAGATAAGTGAGTATCATTCCACATGTTGGAGGTAGCTTCTGCATTTATGTATTTGTGATCATTTGCTGGAAATATTTAATGATCATTTAAAACAAATTTATTGAAAGTTTATATTTTTATCTGAGTTGAAAAAATGCAGAATATGTTTGGAAATTACATTTTTTCCCTGGCAGGAATGGAGGACAACCTAGTGTGAAATTACTGATGTATTTAGTTTATTCTTTCATGTGATTTTTTTCTTATAACTATTGCTGGTTAATTTATTATCCTTGTTGGTAAAGAGTCTTCTTATGACTTAAGACACTGTGTAAAAAATCTGTTTCTGCTATATTCTCTTTTAGAATTGAAAATTGGCATTACTTCTACGGTAGTGTGAAGAAATAATTTTTGTTACTGCTTTATTTAGAAGCAACAATGTTGCTTTTCTTTTTCACATTTCTAATATGCATTTCTCATTAAAATTAGTATCATTTTGCACAGTGGGCAGTGTGTGGTGATTTACACCTGTAGTCCCAGCACTTTGAGAGGCTGGAGTGGAAGGATCACCTGAAGCCAGGAGTTCAAGACCAGCCTGGTCAACAAAACAAGACCTTATCTCTACAAGAAATTAAAAAGTTAGCTGAACACGGTAGTACATGCCTATAGTATCACCTACTCGGAAGGCTGAGGCAGGAGGATTACGAGTCCAGGAATTCAAGGCTGTGGTGAGCTATGATCACACCAGTATACTCTAGCCTGGGCAATAGAGCAAGACCTCGTCTCTTAAAACAAAAAAAACCCAATAAACCAATTAGCACAGTAAAGGCTAATTTTGTCTTACAACTTTTGTCTAAAGCCTCATACATACATTTTTTGGGGAGGAATTTATTTTTTCCATCTCTACTTTTAAGTAAATAGGACCTTGTGTGTTCCTTTGTATTAGCTTCAGGAAAACTCAAGAAAAACCATCAATAATCCCAATAGAGAAAATGTCTGATACATTATAATAAAAATGGTCTTCAAAAATTATCACCAATTAAAAAAACAAAAATATTAATTAATCACTGGTAATAGAAGTCAATGACCCACTGTGATTCAGTGATCATATTGTCAAGAACTTAGAAAACTGCAGGTGTTTTTAACTGAGTGTAATAAAGCCATTGGGTCAGTGAAGTACTTTACTGAATGTTGTATGTGATTTTAGGATTGGACATGACTCTTAGAAGTGCTGGATACTAAAGGGTGAAAAAAAATTTTTTCAACTTCCCTGGTCTTGCCCTCTAATTTGAAATTTTATTGTGAAAAATACAAAAATAGTAATATTTTTATGATGAAGTTTGAGTTGATATATACGCTTTTAAAAATTGTCACAATGGTCTGGGCATGGTGGCTTACGCCTATAATCTCAGCCATTTGGGAGGCCAAGGCCAAAGTACTGCTTGAGACCAAGAGTTCGAGATCATCCTGGGCAAAATAATGAGACCCTGTCTCTACCAAATAAATAAATAAATAAATTGAAAATAGCTGGATGTGGTGGCATGCACCTGTATTCCCAGCTACTTGGGAGTCTGAGGCAGGAAGACAGCTTAAACCCAGGAGTTCAAGGCTGCAATGTGCTCTGATCACTTCGCTGCAGCCTGGGTGATGAGCTAGACCCTGTCTCAAGAAAAGAGAAAAAAATTGTCAACATGATGAAATGTGTGCTTTAGCTTCATTTTTTAGCGAATCCTATGCGTCCTAACCACCAGTCACTTGGTTAGAATTTTTAGGTACAGTTAGATCTCAGTTGAGCAGGATGGAGAGGGAGGCAGGACTGTAGCCATATGAAACTTACAGTATAAAAGAAAGTCAACTTTGATTATCAAGGGAATGGGAAAGGAAGTATGTTGTGGAAAAGAAAGATTAACTTCTTTAAAAGTTAAGTTCATCTTGTACTGGGAATTTGCTCACTCTAAGACGTGGGCTCAGTAATTATCCAGACGTTAATTGTGAAAGATTGCTGCATTTCCCACTTTCCAAAAGAAACCAAGGTTGTTGGGGGATCAAATTGTCTAGATTTTTGGATCCTTAGATTTGGCTGAGACCTGGTAATCAGAACTGAGGGTTATCCATCAACTGCTGCCTAAAAACCAAGCATGTTTCAGGAAAGGTCAAAATTGCCCCAGATCCTTGCTGTTTTTTAATCTGTTAAATACACAAAACCTCTGATTAGGTCCTGACTATGCTTATCTATACCCAGAATTAACTTCTTCCCAAAAAGAGCACGTTTGAATCAGAATGTCTAGGTACAATTGAAATGAGCCTGAGGAAGTTGTGGAAGTGGTGTGAAGCAGTGGGAAGCATTTTATTTTGAGACAGGGTCTTGCTTTGTCATCCAGGCTTGAGTACAGTAGTGCGATCTTGGCTTACTGTACCCTCTGTCCTCCAGGCTCAAGTGATCCTCTCACCTCAGCTTCCCAAGTAGCTGGGACCACAGGCACACAGCACCATGCCTGGCCACATTTTTGTATTTTTAGTAGAGACAGGGTGTCACCATGTTTCCCAGGCTAATCTTGAACTCTTGAGCTCAAGCAGTCCTTCTGCCTTGGTCTCCCAAGTGTTGGGGTTACAGGCGTGAGCCACTGCACCTGGCCAAAAATGAAAATTCTTTTTTTGTTTTTTGTTTTTGAGACTGAGTCTTACTCTCTCACCCAGGATGGAGTACAGTGGTGTTTGATCAGTGGGAGCCCCTTCAAGCTGGCTTCCATGTCTTGTGACATAACCTGTTATTCCTTAGACATATCCTGTCATTCCTTGCTTTTTACAAAGCACAATTAGATGTTTCAAACTCATTTTGTGCTTTTCTTCCACTTATCTTCAATCAGCCATTTCTTTCTTTTAGTGGAGTATAGTATTTAGAAACCAAGATCTGGACACCATGTTAAGATTTTGCTGCTTCCATGTCCTCTCAGTGGACAGAGCTAGAGGCGACGTATGTTTTTGTGTGTGTGTGTGTTTGTATATAAAATCTGTAAAAATATATACTTTCATTCACGTATTATTTCCATCTCTCTATTGGAACCATGAATTCATATAGATATGAATTCTACAATTCTTAGTTTTCTCTTTTCCTAGAATTCCCTCCTCACACTGGCTCCAATAACGTTCTCTGGGCCAACACAACCTCCAGCCTGATGCAGATGCTTTCCTTGATCTGTTTTTAATTACTTTTGAACTGAACAATTCAGCAATGTTTGGGAAAGAGGGCCCTTATTCTTTTCAGAACATAGTGTTTTTATATTTGGGGCATAATGGAAAATAACTGATAATAGTTGTGACAAAAGATTACAGATTCTCAGAGGTCTAGGCTTCTAACCCTGATTATATTTATTGCTGCAATTTAGTCCTTCGGTAGTGATTTGTTAACTGACTAAGGATAGTTTTCATGGTAATAGAGGTTTAAAGCTAAGTTTGGAAATTAGTCGTTTCTGCATTTTTGCTGTATTAAAAAAATGCTTTTACTTGTAACTTTTTATTGACAGTTGGTGTTGAATAGAAGGAATTCTGAACCTTATTTAGGGAGTCAAAATTTACTTTTCTTTTGCTTCTTCAGCCCATGGATAGAAAGATTGCTCTAGCATGATAACTGAACTTGTAGCTGAGGTTTACATATGAAAGGATTTAGGTGTTAATTGTTAGATTTTAATGTTATCCAAATAGTAATAGACATAAAAAATACATTATAATGCTTTTATTGACTGGTTTAATAACATTCTTTTTATTTAAATCTTTGTATCGAAAAGCAAAAAATTCCTATAGATGGTTATTTTTCTTTTATAGGCAGTAGATCATCTAATGCAAAATTGCCCTCAGTTCCAACAGTTGATTCAGTTTCACAAGATCCGGTTTCAAATATGAGGTATTTAAGCTACTAATTTGAATACTGTGATTTATACCTTTGATGACTTTTTAAGCTATGTAGCTCTATTTCATTTCATTTCATTTTTTTCTTCCAACATACATGACATATAGAGGCTTGGGAACATTTTAGAAGTTCATTTAATTTTGAAAGGTTTTAAGATGTGTAAGTCATTTCATGATTGATGTACAAGTCACTTCATGACAGATATCTATTTGTGGTAAAAAATAATTGCTACATAACAAATATTTACATAAGCTTATGACTTATGTTTCAAATGATTGCAAATTGAAAGTGTGGAATTTGGTATTCCTCCTCTATAAAATGCTGATATAGGCCTGGCGCAGTGGCTCACGCCTTTAATCCCAGCACTTTAAGAGGCTGAGGAAGGTGGATTACATGGGGAAACCCTGTCTCTAATAAAAATACAAAAAAAAATTAGCTGGTTATGGTGGTATATGCCTGTAGTTCCAGCTACTTGGGAGGCTGAGGCAGGAGAATCACTTGAACCCGGGAGGGAGAGGTTGCAGTGAGCTGAGAGAGCTCCACTGTACTCCAACCTGGGAGACAGAGTGAGACTCTGTATCAAAAAAAAAAAAAAAAGCTGATGTAAGTGATAGCCAGTCAGCCAAAGCCACAGTGATATGAATAGATAGATTTTTATTGTCACTTATCTTGTTTAATTGAGTTTCCAGGTTTAATTTGGAATGCTATGAGTGTATTTTCCACCACTGGAGCCTTAGTGGCCAGAAAGTCCTTGATTTTCTTTACCACAATTGGGAAATCCATAACAAACTACAAATGTAGGTACTTGAGTGCTTCGAGTATAGCTAGTATCTGTGATACCATCCAGGGATAACAAGTTCTATGAGATGTGTAGAAGGAAATCATATTTAGATTAGTGTCTGTGAGGCGATGATTATTGACAGCAGAAATTTATATACGTTTGTGTTGATAGTTTCAGTAGCAACTGCTTTCTTAGTAGTATGAATAGGAAGTACTCCTAGTATAAATAATAGATAACTAGTGGCTCTTTATGTATATGTTTCATTTGCGTGTTAGAAATTAAAGCTGTGGATACCTGTGAATTTTCTGAAATGCTAGGGACTTTAATAAAAAACTCTCATTAAATGTATCTGTATGCATATGTAAATACATGTACATATCACAAATATAAATATATTTATATTAATTATAGACTCATTTATAACTATCTCAGTTTATTAATAAATAAATATAATTATCTCAATAAAATAATAGTTTTATTATAATGTACCTATAAAGTATATTATTTTCAGGAGAAAAATCATTCACATCACATTAGAAAGGAATTATTGACTTCAGTAGAAAAGAACTGCTTTTTATAATTTATAAGCACTTGTTAAGTCTGTATTATATTTTGTAACTGAGAATTTTAAAATGAAGCCATGGTTCTTGAACTCACTGTGCTAATGGTTTAGTGGTAAATAGAAAAATTTGTTGAAGACTTGATGAGAGTTTATTTAGGTTATAATGGGGCTAAAAACAAGTTGTCTTAATTGGCCAGGTGAGACATCTAGTAATAACTGATGCTTGGAGTGATTGTTAACCAGGTTGTTTGTTGGGGATTGTGGGGGAAAGATAGATCAGGATAAAAACGAGTATTTTTGGCAGGAGGACTGCTATGCATGGCAGTAATATCTTCTTAGGTAATTCTTTCTTTTTTTTTTTTTACATAATTTGATATATCTATGGAAAGACATCTTTATTTTCAAAACTAGGAAATTGATACAAACTGTTGAATAGTTCAATTAACTTAATGTTTTTTCATTAGTATTACAGAGAGGCTCGAACATGCTTTGGAAAAGGCAGCTCCTCTCCTTCGTGAGATTTTTGTGGATTTTGCACCTTTTCTTTCTCGGACACTTTTGGGTAGCCATGGACAAGAACTGCTTATAGAGGGAACAAGTAAGTGATCTTTCTTTACTTTATTTATATGTGTTTATATTTCAAGATTAAAAACTTACATGGATTATGAGATAACATGGAGCTTCATTGTTTAAGTGTTGTCAGACTTTGACAAAATTTCTCATAGTCTGTATCTTTTGAAGAATGTTTCATATGTCTATTATGTTTTAATCTTCAAGTTTTTTTTTTTTTAATTTTTGAGATGGAGTCTAGCTCTGTCGCCATGTTGGGGTGTAGTGGTGCGATCTTGGCTCACTGCAACCTTCGTTCCCGAGTTCAAGTGATTCTCCTGCCTCAGCCTCCCAAGTAGCTAGGATTACAGGCATGCACTGCCACATTCAGCTAATTTTTGTATTTTTAGTAGAGACAGGGTTTCACCATGTTGGCCAAGATGGTTTCGATCTCCTGACATCATGATTCGCCCACCTTGGTCTCCCAAAATGCTGGGATTACAGGCGTGAGCCACTGCGCCCAGCCTAATCTTCAAGATTTTTGTCAGGGATTTGGATGAAGCATAGAATTATGTGTTGAACTAAAGAACTAAGAGATTTTTTTTTTATAAATTAAAATTAACTTTGAGAGCAAAGAATTGGAGAGACTAGTGTCACAGGATTTTACTTGAACTTAGATCCATATGAACAACAATGTATTGCCACATAGATAAGGAATGCATTATTATTAGTAGAATTCGTTTTACAAATAGAGATAACAGGATTTTACTCTATACTGCTTATATCATACATAGATTACTAGGTCTCTTCTAGGTAAACAAGATAGCATGCTGAAGTAGGTTGCTGAGGAGACTGGAAATCATGCTATGGAGTAGATGAAGAATAATGAGACTGTCTCCTCTCTCCCCTCTGGTCACCTCCCCTACCCTCCCCACCTGCAGATATTGCAAGGGTCAAATGAAGTGCTCATATGGCACAATTAATACTCAGATACTGATACCTTAAACTATTAACCTACCTATAACCTTGCATTTCCACTATATTTTTATTGCTACAAGAGATATGCTTTTTCACAAGTTTTGAAAAAATTCCTTAGGCAGTCTCCTAGCTACTGTTAGCCAAGAAAAAATTACAATAACTAAAGCTGCCAGCTGATACTTGGAAGGGGAGGGAAGGGGAGGGAAGGGGAGGGGGAGGAGAAGAGGAGAGGGGAGGGGAGAGTCTCATTATTCCTCATCCACTCCATAGCATGATTTCCAATCCCCTCAGCGACCTACTTCAGCATGTTATCTGAAGGAAGGAAAACCAGAATTTATGATAAGCTAGAGCTTATTAAACATGTATTTGAAATTTGGACTTAGTATTTACAAGAGGGATATGTTTCAGATTCATGATGAGCATTTAGTTGTATCTAAAAGATACTGTTCATTTGGAGTATATGTGTATACCCTCAAAACCAGGAAAAAGGAGTAAAACTTTTTGAGTTTATTATCCTTAAATTCTTATTAAAATTTATCATAATGCTTATTACCATCCTATTTTAAAAATAAATTATTTAAAATGACTTAAATATAAAAAACAAGAGGCTTCTTATATTCCAAGATAGTAAATTGTCATGACTTTTTTCATGGTATACTTGAGAATTTAGATAGATCAATGGGTTTAGATGGCACTGGCTTACTATCTGGTAAGTCATTTAATTCTTTGACTGAAGTGATATATCTGAATGAGTCTCCACTAAAGAAATTGCAGTGGTCTTTGATCATAAAATTCCAGATTAGTGCAGGTGTAAAACTCGTGGCTTGGCATCCCAAGTTTGTGCTTTTGAAAAGACAAACATTTTTTATCTTTGAAAAGCCAACTAAAAAATAATCAAGCCAAACCCTGTTATTCTACTATTCTACTGAGAGTTTTAGAGAGGTCAGATTGTGAGCCAGTTCAAATCTTTAAGCTTGCAAGTGAGATAATAATAGGGTATGTTTTTGTGGGTATATAAAATGAAAATGGTATTTCTGGCAGCAACTTACAATTTGACCTTAAGGTTTTAGGGCCTTCCTTTGAAAAGTTCTTAAGAGTATGACTAAATCTGAAGAGAGGTCTACAGATGTATTGGTTTTTTGCACATGGGATGAGTGTCATCTATTGGCAAAAATTTTGGTCAAAAATAGAAATGATGTAAGTTCTACAATTTCATGTTAAGTTCCTTGTTAGTGTTATCTCCTGTTTATTTACTTCCAGTGTTATTTTTGTGTTTACAGTACCAGTGTCCTATAGACAGGGAGCTTAGAGATAGAATATTAGGTCTCCCTTGTCTTCTGAAGCCCTTACTCATTCAAAATTGAACATACTCTCCACCCTGTCCCTGTAACAAATCTATCATCACTCTCTTCCACATTAATAGTTTAAACCAAACTATGAAATGTTATTTGACCTTTTACTAGCTTTGTCAGTGAATATATTTTTTCCTGAATATTCGTATCTAACTAGAAAGTAGCTAAAGTAGCTATGAACCTTCTTGTGGTTTGCTAATCTTTATTATTGAAAAATAAGACTGAAATAAATAAATATAAATGTATATGTGTAAAGATTTTCTTAAGAATAGAGGTATATGAGCCAAGTGTGGTGGCTCACACGTGTAATCCCAGCACTTTGGAAGGCCATGGTGGGCAGATCACCTGAGGTCAGGAGTTTGAAACCTGCTTGACCAACATGGTGAAACCTCATCTCTACTATAACTACAGAAATTAGCCAGGCATGGTAGTGGGTGCCTGTAATTCCAGCTACTTGGGTGGCTGAGGCAGGAGAATTGCTTGAACTCAGGAGATGAAGGTTGCAGTGAGCTGATTGCACTCCAGCCTGGGTGACAGAGCAAGACAATGTCTCAAAAAAAAAAATAAATAAAAAAGAAATATAGGTATGAAATATCCTATGATAGGTGTGGTGAGAGGGACAAAGGAGTACCTGTAAATCTCCCTAATTTGGGATAGCCTAAGGTTTTTTTTTTTTTTCAGTCACTCTTTTTTATTATCTGAATAGTTATATAATTAAAGGGCCCATGAGGGCCCAATGGCTGGAATTCTAGTTTCTCTAGAATAAAGCAATAAGGATTGATGACCTAATAATAGAAAGATCTGAATTTACTTTCTGGAAATAATGGGTTTTGAAGCTGGAGCAAAACTGAACTTCTTATATTATGTGGGTTAAATTTAAGAAAAAGTGGCAAGGTTTCAGACCAGTAGAGGGCTACACCTGCAGTAAGAGATGGAGTTTTGCTTGCCTTTTCTTTTGGCCTTGACAGCATTAGCCTGAGGAGCCATGTTCATCTTAGCCCCACAGAAATCACACTGTAGTGAATAACTTGTTTCCTAATACAACATAGAGACATTCTATAGCTAATTTTCTTGCCAGTGCTGACACTGTTACCATCATTTCTGTGTTAGTATCTTTTCAAAAATTGAGAAAGATGGTTGTGACATTTTTCAAAAAGTAAAGGGGGTGAACAGCCCTTTTAACTTCAATGCTATTTATAAAGCTAAGAAAATGCCAACATGTGCTATCATTAGTTTGGAAGCATTAGTATTTAAACAGGGAAAGAGAAAGAAAGAATAAAAAGATAAAAGAAAGGGAACGGATAGGATACCTGGAAGAGTTTTCATGGAGAGAAAAAGAATTGGTAATAGGGTGTTTAAGGGCTATCAGGAATTATTTTAGATGTTACACCCTGGAACCTAAGCCCATGTTTGCCTAGAAAAATGTGGAATAAAAAAATCGTAATTTTTCTGATTATTAGTAATGCAATTTAATAATTTAGTCCCTTTAATTATTGGCGTTGCTTTTTTAAGATACTGATTATAAAACCTTCTTTGAATGAACTACTTTATATTTTATTGGTAATTAAAGCTAAAGACTTCTTTAGATAGGTATTAACTATATAAAATATCCTTTCTAAGGATATTTTTGGTGAACCAAAATGAAACATAAAAGTAAATGAATTAATTTATAAGAAATCAAGAAATATAACAGACAACGGCTTGCATTTCTGTTAAGGTTTAGTGTGAGGTCAGAGGTCAAGGTACTAATAAGAGTGTTTGGGATGTCTGCTGCCATGAAACAAAATGGAAACTTGATTGATAGCTAGAGGGTTGAAGGGAGAGAGTGTGGTGGAGAAAGCAAAGGTCAGGGAACCATTTCCCTTCTCTGCATGTATAACGATCAACTCTCTCCAAAACAAAATGTAGATGATATTGATCAATATGGCATATGTTGTGCACATTTCTATGAGTATTGTGAAATGTCATTATATATGAAGTTGTAATAAATGTTTTAGTATTTTGAAAGCTGAAATGGAATACGTCACAAAAAATGGTGATAGTTTTGATGCCAGCATTAAACTAACTATAATATACCTTGTTTAATCATATGATCAAATGTACACTATTAATAGAATTTGAAAAAACAATTTGGATGAAATTGTATTGTAACAAATCCTAATTTGTTTTCTTTATAATTTTTTAAAATTCTCTTTAAAATAGGTCTGGTTTGCATGAAGTCTAGTAGTTCAGTTGTGGAATTGGTTATGCTACTGTGTTCTCAGGTGAGTGACAAGAATAAATGTTGAATTAAAAGTAGATTTTCACATGAATTTGTTTTCATGGGGAATGTTATATTTGCATTACTGAAATTTTCGCCACAATAAAATTTTGAGTTTGCGGTTTTAAAATAATTTTATTTGTATTGCAAAAGGGTTACTTCTTATTTTTGATACTTGCAGATAATTTTGAAGCAAGCATGGGAGGAAGTAAGAAACAAAAGTGTTCATAGTCTCTTTACAAATATCCAGATAAAATGATCTTGATAATTTCTTTGCTGTATATATTAAGGTTATATAAACAGATTTATTTCTGTATCTTGTGGAGTACCATGCTGACTCCACTGGGAATCATAAGTTTACTTCCCTTTTGTGCAGAGGTTATAAAATGAGCGGTAAATGATTTTGAATCCTTGTCATTGCTAATTATTTTTGACATACACAGTAGATTTGGGAAAACATTAACAAAAATGTGGCAGCTATCATAAGATGTAGAAAATAAATTCCTAAGAGCAAAATTACCTTAGGTGTTCCAAAACCTTGTACCTCATATGGTAAAGTTTAATGATTAAAAAAAAAAACTTATATAAAAATCATGTATCCTCTGAGGTTTTCTTTTCTGTTTTGCAATTAAACAGATGAATGTTTTTATTGAGAGTTTTCTTTGTAGTCTTTTAAAGTGGTATCTTGCTGGTAGTAAATTCTCCCACTTAAAACTTTAAAATAGCCTTTTTTAATAGGAAAGGTATTGGTCTAGAGGTCAAGGGTTTTGACCCATTTCAAAACCTTTGACCTTCATTTACAACTCTCATGGTTTACTTGCCTAACGAATAAGGATAATGCAAAATTAATGTTTCTTTGCATCGATTTATTTGTTTTAGTGCGTATATGCCAAATTTATTTAGACTGTGCTGATGGACATTTCATGAATACAAATTAAAGAATCATAGAAGGTGTGAAAAATCAATACTATGCATTGTCAATAAGGTGCAATGAGAACAATTACTTCTAGAGATTACACCTAATGGATTTTTGTAATGAACTTGTGAGGAGTAGTTACTTAGTAGGCTTATTATTCTTAGATTTAGTGAGAATCATGTTTCTATAATTTAATAATCTCATTTAGAAAACTCCATTTCTTCAAAAGCTGACTAGATAAATTTCTCATTAAGCCATCTCATTAGAAATAATTAATTATTTTTTTCTTGGCTAGAAGTTGCTATATAGGATTCTTATACCTGCATGAAATTGCCCTTACTTTAAAAAGCACTCAGGGTTTTGGATATTTCCTCACAAGAATATAAATTTATTGTTCATAGTGATATAACTGTTTTATAGGTGAATTTTGACCATGAAGTTTCACTTTCTAGTTTCAAAGAATTGAATGAATTTTTGGTACATGGAAGCTATTTCCAATATAGTATATTGCATATTTGAATGTTAGAAGCTGCAAAGATAAAGAATGGCATGTTTTAATATACCTATTTATCATGTATGTCACAGTACTGTTTAATACTACTGCAATCAAATGGGATATGAAGATCATGTAGTTGAGTAAGCTTCAAAAGGCAGTGATTGTCAAGGTTTTTGTTTGAATAAAATACATTATTGGGCATTTGAAGTCCTTAACATTTTTTATGAGTTCTTCAAAAGTTCCACAGCATCTCTACAAGATGTAGCACAGTGTGAAAAATGATGTGAAAAATGAAGCTAGAATTAGCTCCAGATGTATACAGATTGTTCCGGGGTGATAATTACATTTTTCACTTTGAATTTTCCTAATTCAAAGAGGTCAACTTGGCAATCACAAAAGTGATTTATTTTGTTAAGAAGTGAACTGTCTTTTTCTACATGAAAGCTTAGGAGATATGAAATTGAATTTCAAGTCGACATTTTACAGATCTTGGGTGGGGATAGCTTGAGTTTGATTGATAATTTTTTTTGGACTGAGATATGGTGGGAAGCAAAAGCTACCATCTTGCTAAAATTTTAATTAATTTTTTAAGAGGAGATGGAGAGGATTGAGTGCCAAAGATCGAAAGATCAGGTCAAAAACTACTTTTTAATCACATAAATAATGGGATATGCTTATGAACTTAACATCTGCAAATTTGATTTAGAACTTTACAAATTAGTTGTTGTTAATTTCATGACAATCAGCCATGCTCTGATTATTTTTCTTGAGTCCATTCAAAACTTATATTCTTTTTGTGTTATTTTAAATAAGGTGTTTAATTATATTTTATTGTAAAAGATAATTTAGAGCCTAAATTTAAGAAATGAGGAAATGATCACATTTGGTTAGCTGATAATAAGACCAAACAGGTCACTATATATATTTGTTTCAACTAAGATTGTAGTTTTCAATGTCCACTCATTGATCAGTAGACGATCAGTCACCATTTCATATTTTAGTCTATTTAAATGTTAATATTGTTTAGGCAAAATATTATTACTTAGAATTGGAAACCTCTCATAATACATAGCATTATATTTTTGAGTATAATTAATATATGAGGTTTGCAAAATTAGATGTATTCATCTGTTGAATCCCATATAAAACAATTCAAGAACGATTGAATGTCCAAAGACCAATTTATATCCTTTTTATTTCTTAAAATAAGACTTGCTTATATTCTTTGGGAAACTGTATGTTCTCTGATACAAACACACAAAAATTGAACAGGTTCCTAACTGTGTTTCAGGTGGTTTTTCACAAGCATGCAACTTATTTGTGTGCCAAATTTGTTGTATATGTGTGTAAACCTGTTTTAAATATCTTTGAATTTAAAGAAAATGTTAAATAGATATTTCAAGTAACATTACTCCAGCATCGTATAAAGTGTTTGTATCTTGTTCATTTGACATTAATATCATTTTTGAAAAAATTGACGTTGCATTCAAGGCCACTTTATAAAAGCGTTGCGTTGCTCGTCCTAATTCAGTCTGACATACATTCCAATAACACTACCTCCCTTCTTGGGTTTAAAGCTAAATTTATGACTGTGCATTGTGAAGTGCATCATTTAAAAATGGTTTCAACCCAAAACATCTAATAAATAAATAATGTGTATGGCTACTCAGTAGTAGACTTTCTAGACTAGAAATCATTCCATCGGTTACTCAACAGTCCACTATCGGAGAGGGCTGTCAGATAAATCTTGTGGTAGCTGCATTCATGTCCTGTAAATCACATATTATTGTCTGAGCCTTCTGCCAGGTCATCTATTCTTTTCCCATTTATCAGAAATGCATACAGTATATAGAAAAACTAGAAGCACCATGTAGTCTGGACTGGCATCCTGTCTGAGTAATTTATTAGAAGCAAAAGTTAATTTAAAATACTATTTTAGTCTAATTATTCTTTAAAAAAGTTTTCAACAAAATATGTAGATTGTTGCTGTTTTGGGAAATATTTTCTTTACATGAAGGTAATATAAGATTTGGTTATTTTTGATTTGTGTGTCTTTCTCTACCTCTGAATTATTAATTTTAAAATGATAATAATTTACAATAAGAATGAGATAGTTCTTTTCTTATGATTCTGTCAGTTTTGTGTTTGAAATTTTTTCCTGAATCTGTACTGTAGTAAAATGTTTATGTTTTGCTTTTCTATACTTTCTTTTCTCTAATCCCAAGTTTCTTCCCCATTTTGAGTTTATTTTTTCTGAATATATGACATTAATTTTTTTAATAGTTATGATGATTTTATAGATGAATATTTTCAGTATGAGAAGATTATTAAAACACCTCTCTCCCATTGCCCCCAAAAAAGGCAAACCAGCTGTATACATGGCACAGTGGTGTCCTTCCCCATTAGGCCTCTCTTACTCTCACATACTCTCAAGCCATGCTGAACTATTTAAAGATACCCAAATATGCCATTATATTTCTGTGTCTTGGTACATGCTTTTTCTTTCCCTAAACTGCCCCTCTTTCAAAGTTGGGTGACTTTTGTTAGCTGCTGCTTATCGTTCAGAGCTCTGCTTAATTATCTCATTCTCCCAGGATCATACCTATAGTTGGTATCTTTTTGTCTTTAGCACCCATTATAGAATTTGCCACAAATTGTAAGCATAAATATCCTAATTGGTTTACTTGTTTATTGTTAGTATCCTTCTTTGTTTTCTCAACTCTATGAAGATAACAGCTATTTCTGCTTTGCCCATTAAAGTATTTCTAGTACCTTGCACAGTATTGCTTAGTGAATATTTATGGAAAAAACGAATCAGCTAGCTCCTAGATAAATTGCAATCTCTTCTGGAAGGATTTCCTTTACTCCTCTCTTCCCTCCAACTCTATGCCTAAATGAGGTATTCTGCAGAACACTTACTCAAACTATCTTAATTTCATTCTATATTTAAGTTGCCTGTTGTTTTCCTGTCTCTTTCATGTAGACTGCAAATTTTTTGAAGGCAAGCATTGTGTGTTTTTTATTGTATTCCCAGCATCCGGTATAGTACTGTTCAACCATATAGATGTTTATATACCCATATAATTGATAAATCAAATGGTAATATGGATCATAAATTATCATATTTTAAACTTTGCCTTTTGGTCTTTATCATTAGGAAATACCCCCATACTTTCTGATATTTATTAGTTTTTATATTAAATCTTCATTTTCATTAAGACAACTAATTTTATCATTACTGAATAGAGTAGTTGTGTTTATTTATGAGGAGGGCCTTTGGTTTTTCTTTTCTTTTGACTTAATCAGATTCACCTAATTTTTTTTTTTTTTTAATTTAAAGACAGGGTCTTGCTCTATTGCCCAGGCTGGAGTTCATTGGTGCGATTGTGGTCCATTGCATTCGACCTCCCAGGCTCAGGTGATCCTCCTGCCTCAGCCTCCCAAGTTACTAGGACTCCAAGTAGCTGGGACCACATGCCAGCACACATGGCTAATTTTTGTAGAGATGGAGTCTCTTTAAGTTTGCCAGTTTGGACCTCTTTTTTGTTTTGAGATGGAGTTTTGCTCTTGTTGCCCAGGCTGGAATGTGGTGGTGCAGTTTCGGCTCACTGCAACCTCGGCCTTCTGGGTTCAAGCTATTCTCCTGCCTCAGCCACCTGAGTAGCTGGGATTACAGGCGCCCACCACCACACCTGGCTAATTTTGTATATTTAGTAGAAACAGGGTTTCACCATGTTGGCCAGGCTGGTCTCAAACTCCTGACAGGTGATTCACCTGCCTTGGCCTCCCAAAGTGCTGGGATTCCAGGTGTGAGCCACTATACCCATCTCCTAACCTAGGCCTCTGGCTTTTTTTTTTTTTTTTTTAGACAACCACAACAATAACAACAACAACAAAAAACACTTTGGCCCAGGTGGGAGGATTGCTTGAAGCCAGGAGTTCAATATCAGCCTGGGCAACATAGCAAGACCCTATCTTTACCAAAAAGAAAAAAATTTAGCTGGACTTGGTAGCATGCACTTGTAGACCTAGCTACTCAGGATGCTGAAGCAGGAGGATTGCTTGAGCCCAGAGGTTCGAGGTTACAGTGAGCTAGGATCACGCTGGTGCACTCTAGCCTGGGTGACAGAGAGAGACTCTGTCTCAAAATAACCAAAATAAAAAACTTCAACTTTATTGAGGTATAATTTATATACAGTAAATACCCACACATTTTAAGTGTACTGTTCAGTGAATTTTGACATGTACAACCATTTTAATTCTTAAATTTCTCTGTGCCTCTTTTTGATCAGTCACTATCTCTGTCACTTCAAGTTGCCAGTGATTTGATTTCTATTACTGTGTTTTACTTACCACAGAACTTTAATATAAATAGAAATTTATTTCTTTTAAGTGGAGTGCTTAGCCATTCATAGTGTACTGTGTTTAGGGTACTTCAACCCCCCCCCCCTTTTTTTAAACTAGAACTTACTATCCAGTATTAAGAAAATAATGTATTTATTTAAAAGAAATAATTGAGCTAATGAAATAAAGGATTTTTTTTGCCAAAAAAAATGAATTGCTTAATCAAAATAGAAATAAGCCTTCTTAACTTCATTATGCATTTCTTTCACCTATAAGGAAATCCTATGATATGAAGTTTTTTTTTTTGTTTTGTTTTGTTTTTTTTTTTTTTTTTTGACAGAGTCTCAGTCTGTTGCCCAGGCTGGAGTGCAGTGGTATGATCTTGGCTCACTGCAACCTCTGCCTCCTGGGTTCAGGCGATTCTTCTGCCTCAGCCTCCCGAGTAGTTGGGACTACAGGGGCTTGCCACCATGCCTGGCTAAGTTTTTTTGTATTTTTAGTAGAGATGGGGTTTCACCATGTTGGCCAGGCTGGTCTTGAACTCCTGACCTCGTGATCTACCTGCCTCGGCCTCCCAGAGTGCTGGGATTACAGGCGTGAGCCACTGCACCCAGCCGATATGAAGTTTTCTCTAGTAGTTTGATGAGGCCATTATTCTATATATTTAGAATTTTCAGTTTTTATGGTCAGTCAGGCTCAGTTCAGGCTCGTCTACAGAGCTTTGTGTGAATATCTCTGCCTTGCCCAAGGCCGTTTCTTTATATCTGCTTGTGGTATTTTTTATTCATTTATTTAGCAAAGATGTATCATATGCTTTTAAGACAAGCCCCTTCCTTTAAGGAAACTATCATCTATTATTCCTTTTTTTTTAAAGGGAGAGGGAAGGGGAGATACTGGCATCTAGTGGGTAGAGGCCAGGGATGCTGCAAAATATTCTACAATGCATCATCTATTATTCCTTAAGCAATAGAAGAGACAATTAGTGAGAGAGACAAATAATTATAATATAAGAATTTTAAATGGACATTAACAATTTTCCTTGGTTGCAGTTGTGGTAGCCATGTGCTTGTTTGATCAACCATCACTATCTGACTTTTTCAATATAGCAAATTCCACAGTGAGTACCTTGTGATAATAATAGATGTTCTGCCCAATGTGGTGGTTTGCAACTGTAATCCCAGCTCCTGGGGCTGAAGCATAGAATTGATTTGAGGCCAGGAGTTTGAAACCAGCCTGGGCAATAACACGAGTAGACCCATTATCAAAAAAATTGTTCTGTGAAAAAAGTATTACAGTGTTAAATAAGTTTGGAAGGTGTTGGTTTCAATACATTTTAATTTCAATTTCAAAAAGGAATTTTTAATTCCTTCTTGATGTGTTTGTAACTTATCCTTGGAATGTACTTATAAAAAATTAGTGGGTATAAATTGATTGTCCCTGAGCTTTGTTATTGTTAATACCTATGAACTTTTTATTGCAGATGGGATGAGAATCAATAGGGTCAGCTTCTAATACAGTCATATTGTTTTGCTTAGAGCTGCTGTGAATGCTTTGTTCTTATAACGTACAAAGGCTGAGAGAGTAGATATTCTTTGCTGAAATGCTCAAGAGTTCATTCTGTGCACAGTAAAAACAGTCTTTAAAAGAAGAAACTGTAGACTTGTGAGGCATGGATAGGAAGTCTGTGGGAGTTGGAGAGGTGAGTTGAAGATTCAAGCTATATAAATTGGTCATGAAAAACTTACATGCATTAACAATTTTAAAGTATTTGAAAACAGCTCAATAACTGTACTTTATGCTGATATGGCAAACGTATTTGTATTTTATTTATTCAAAATTTTATTAACAGATAACTTTCTATTATAAGGTGGAAACATTTGTCTTGAAACAACAGCAAAAATATTAACACAAAATTAATCTGAGTAAAGCACTTTATTTTTCTTTTTAAAAATAAAATATTTAGGTTGATGGGTTGGTGAGCCTTAATGGATCTTTGAGTTTGGATGCAGACCTTGATAATACTGATTTAGAGTGCTGCTACAACCAAAGAAAAACATAATTTAACTTTAGATTCAGGATTTGACCTGAAATCCAGGCATCCCGTGGATTCACCAGCACACTAGGATATAGAAAACACAACCTTTGAGGTAAATTTTGTGGAACTGGCAGTACACCCTGTGGCTTGGCAGTCTAGTCAGAAGGATGATACCATGCTGACTATGTAACTACATCTTTGAACATTATTCTCAAGGGTGGTAAATGCAAAACAAAGTAATATCAACTGGCACTTAATTCTGCAAGTTCCCTGCTGATTGGGGTATTCATTGAAATGAAACTCTTCCTGACAGGAAGTCAGCCTATGAGTATGGAGACATCTGAAAATAAAGTGTGTTTTAATTTGGCACCCTACTGTTTTACAACTAGTCTTTTAAATTTGGGATTAAGAAGAGAGTTAGGAAAAGGGAGAAATACGCAAATGGGAATATTCTGAATATAACATTTTTCTTTGGTGTTAATGAAATTAAGAATACAGATCAGTGTCTCTGTATCTCAGATATTATTACTTGCTTTTACTTAGTACTTTTTTTTCCTATTAATTCTAATCAATCTACTGAAGTTAAAGGAATTACAGAAAAGCTAGGTTAAAAGTGTAAATTTTGAGATTGCCTTTGTTTAATACTAAACTCTCTGATAACTTTTAGAAGTTTTAGTTATCTTCTCATATTATATAGGTTTTCATAAATAGTATATAATTTAATGGATTTTAGTCAGACTAGTCAGGGTTAGTATTAGCCATTTCAGCTTCTCAGAATCCAGATTTAAATCTTGCTGTGTGTTTATAGTATTTGCACTGTTTAACTTAGCACTGAGCTAAATTATTATTTAGTACTTTAGTACCTTGACATACGTATTAGGACAAAATAGCATAATTTAGGAGGGGCCGATTATTATATGAGTAATTGCACAAATATTCCATCTACTGTACATTTTTTAGTCAGGCACCTATTTTTATTCAAGCTGTTATTTAATAATATGAAAATTCAGAAGTATGTACACAGTTTTAGCAAAATCTGAGGCTTGAACTTTGATTTAGGCCTGAATGAAAGATCAGAATCTGATGTAATTTATTTGCTTTTCTAGTACTGAATTCCACAGCTGTTTGAGGTGGACTGTGTAGAGGTGGCTCTTGTCTGTCATGGGTCATAAAAGGAAGAAGGAAAAAGATGCCTCAGGTAGGCTTTTAAGAAAAGACTGAGGCCAAGAAAATGCTGTGATGATAGATTTTGAATTTTTTTTTTGAGACAGAGTCTTCCTCTGTTGCCCAGGCTGGAGTGCAGTGGTGCAGTCTTGGCTCACTGCAGTCTCTGCCTCCTGGGTTCAAGTGATTCTCCTGCCTCAGCCTCCTAAGAAGCTGGGATTACAGGCACATGCCACCACACCTGGCTAATTTTTGTATTTTAGTGGAGATGAGGTTTCGCCGTGTTGGCCAAGCTGATCTCAAACTCTTGACTTAAGGCGATCCACTGGCCTCAGCCTCCCAAAGTGCTGGGATTATGGGCATGAGCCACTGAGCCCGACCTAAATTTTGAATTTTCTTCTTCTTTATTTTTGGAGATGGAATCTCATTCTGTCGCTTAGGCTGGAGTGTAATGGTGTGATCTCTGCTCACTGTAACCCCCACCTCCTGGGTTTAAGCAGTTCTCTGGCCTCAGCCTTCTGAATAGCTGGAATTAACAGCCACCCACCATCATGCCTGGCTAATTTTTGTATTTTTGTAGAGATGTGGTTTTACTGTGTTGGCCAGGATAATCTTGAACTCCTGACCTCAGGTGATCTGCTGGCCTTGTAGATTTTGAATTTTAATAAATGTTTTTAATTGTATTAGTCGTTAACTGTGTAATCTTGGCAGATTCCTTTTTTGAGTCTCTGTTTCTTACTGAGTGAAATGGGTATATTAAAATCTTACTAGGGTCAGGCATGGTGGTTCATGGCAGTAATATCAGCACTTTGGGAGGTAGAGGTGGGTAGATCACTGGAGGCCTGGAGTTTGAGACCAGCCTGGCCAACATGACGAAACTCTGTCTTTACTAAAAGTACCAAAAAAAACCCCTAAAAACAAAAAAACAACTAGCCAGGTGTGGTGGTGTGTACCTGTAGTCCCAGCTACTTGGGAGGCTGAGGCATGGGAATCGCTTGAACCTGAGAGACTGAGGTTGCAGTGAGCCAAGATCTTGCCACTGAGCTTCAGCCTGGTCACAGAATGAGACTGTCTCAAAACAACAACAACGAAAAGATCTAATCAGACGTTGGTGGTGGGAATGTAAGTTAGTACAACCACTATGGAAAATGGTTTGGAGCTTCCTCAAAAAACTAAAAATAGAGCTACCATATGATCCAGCAATCTGACTGCTGGGTATATAGCCAAAAAAAAGGAAATAAGTACATCGAATAGATATCTGCATTTCTGTGTTTGTTGCAGCACTGTTGACAATAGGCAAATTTTGGAAGCAATAATTGAACAATTGAGTAGAGAATGATGGTTACCAGAGGCTGAGAAAGGTAGTGGGAGGATGGGGGAGAGGTGGGATGGTTGATGATATAAAAAAAAAAGTAGTATTTGATAGCACAAGAGTGTGACTATAGTCAATAATAATTGTACATTTTTAAAACAACGGAAAGAGTGTAATTTGATTGTAACACAAAGGATAAATGCTTGAGGGGATGGATACACCATTTTACAGGATGTGATTATTATGCATTGCATGTCTGTATCAAAACATCTCATGTACCACATAAATATACAGTCCTATGTATATTTATAAATATACAAAGATTAAAAATAAAAAAAAAAGTTACTGAGATAGAGATGCTAGGAAGTTTTTAGCTTGTAAAAGGTGGTAAGCAAAATTAAATATGTAACATCATTTGTTATAAATTTAAAGTTTAAATTAATATTTCTATATCTCATGTATTAAAAATTACATTTTTACAATCCACATGTAATTCTAATACTACTTTCTTGAAAAAATTTAAAAAAAAGATCTTATTAGGCAGTACATTGTAAAACTATGCAGTACCATCCACAGAGCAAAGGGTTGTAAATTAAAGTTACTGAATTCTGAATCTGAGTGTTTTATTTTTTTTTGAGACAGAGTTTTGCTGTGTCACCCAAGCTGTAGTGCAGTGGTGCAATCTCAGCTCACTGCAACCTCCGCCTCCTGGGTTCAAGTGATTCTCCCTCCTCAGCCTAACCAGTAGCTGGGATTACAGGCACCCACCATCATGCCTGGCTAATTTTTGTATTTTTGTAGAGACAAGTTTTCACCATGTTGGCCAGGCTGGTCTCTAACTCCTGACCTCAGGCAATCTGCCCGCTTTGGCCTCCCAAAGTGCTGGGATTACAGGCATGAGCCACTGTGCCCAGCTGGATCTGAGTGTATTTTTAAATAGCACACAAAATCCTCTTTATTCAGTATTTCCAATGTAATTGCCCAGTAGATTCTTCTTGCCTGCTGCCCAGGTAGAGCCAATTTTGAATACTGGGTAATTGTAACAGAAAAAACTTTAATACACATAGAGCTGGCTAAATGGAAGAATGTGGAGTTTTATTATTACTCAAATCAGCCTCCTAAAAATTTGGAGACTAGGTTTTTTTTTTGTTTTTTTTTTTTGAGACGGAGTTTTGCTCTTACTGCTCAGGTTGGAGTGCAATGGCACGACCTTGGCTCACCACAACCTCCACCTCCCAGGTTCAAGTGATTCTCCTTTCTCAGCCTCCCAAGTAGCAGGGATTACAGGCATGTGCCATCATGCCCAGCTAATGACTAGGATTTTTTAAACATATTTTTTTGGTAGGATGCTGCTGATAGTTTAGGGATAAAATCATAGTAGGGTGGAAAATGGTCTTATTTTGCTGAGTCCACTTCTGGGTGAGGACCTCATGACCCTTGAGTCATGAATCTTGAGTCTAGGTGGAGCGATCCAGTCATCAGGAATGCAGAAGTCTAGGCCGGGTGTGGTGGCTCACACCTGTAATCCCAGCACTTTGGAAGGCTGAGGCAGGTGGATCACCTGAGGTCAGGGGCTCGAGACAAGCCTGGCCAACATGACGAAACCCCATCTCTACTAAAAATACAAAAATTAGCTGGGCATAGTGGTACATGCCTGTAGTCCCAGCTACTCAGGAGGCTGACGCAGGAGAATAGCTTGAACCCGGGAGGCAGAGGTTGCAGTGAGCCAAGATCATGCCACTGCACTCTAGCCCGGGCGACAGAGTGAGACTCCATCTCTCTCTCTCTCTCTCTCTCTCTCTCTCTCTCTCTCTCTCTGTCTCTCTCTCTCACACACACACACACACACACACACTCACACAACGCAAAACTCTGAAAAGGCATCTCAAAAGATGCCTTTTAAGTTCTACAAGAGTTATTTACGCAAGTAATTAGGTAAGTTGTAGATCTTGTGACCTCTGGAGCAATGGCTGATAACTATGCCCACATCTTAGCAGAATTCAGGCACTTCTCATCTTCCTAACCTGGTGGCCTTTCATTAGTTTAATAAGGGCAGTTTTGTTTAGGGAAGGACTATTATAATTTAAACTATAAACTATATTTCTCCAAAAGTTAGCTTGGCCCAAGCTTGAGAATGACCAATGGCAGTTTAGAGGTTAAAGGCAAGATGGAGTTGGTATCAGATCTCTTTCTTTAATTATCTCACAGTTATAATTTTGCAAAGGTGGTTTCACCAGTGCCTTGTGGTTTCACCAGTGCCTCTTGTTTTCTTACTTTGATTTATCAGATTTTTTTGCCTTACAAATTCAGTTCACCATTACTTTTTTTTTTTTTTTTTTTGAGATGGAGTCTAACTCTGTCACCCAGGCTGGAGTGTAGTGGCGCAATCTCAGCTCACTGTAGCCTCCGCCTCCCAGGTTCAAGCAATTCTCTGCCTCAGCCTTCCAAGTAGCTGGTATTACAGGCGCCCACAACCACGCCTGGCTAATTTTTTGTATTTTTAGTAGAGATGGGTTTTCACCATCTTGGCCAGGCTGCTCTCTCAAAGTGCTGGCGTGAGCCACCACACCTGGCCTATTTTCTGCATTAACTCTTTATTATTTATTTATTCTTTTTGTAGTTATATCTTCAGTCTAGTTCATTTTCATCTTGGACCATAAAATAATAGAGGTAGAAGAGGTCTCATAGATCAGCAATTGTTGGCCTTTGTTTCCATGTAGAGAATGCTAATGGATAACATTCATTTTTTTCCATAGGCTCTCAAAGGTGATTCTGTGGTTTTTCTCTGCCAGCTATTAATAACCACTCTTTCTGGGAAACTCAACAAAGTGCATCAAAATACAAGTAACACTAATATCGTTATAGGGATTACTACTTTAATGATTTTTAAGTGTCCGTTTTGATAACTTTAGTGCTTTTTATTTGTATACCACGTTACTTTCAGTGTTATCTCCTGCTTTACTATAGTTGAGAAATACTTTGTTTGTTTATTTATTTAGAGATGAAGTCTTGCTCTGTTGTCCAGGCTGGAGTGTAATGGCACAATCTTGGCTCACTGCAACCTTCGCCTCCTGGGCTCAAGCAATTCTCCTGCCTCAGCTTCTGGAGCTGTTGGGATTACAGGCACCTGCCACCACTCCTGACTAATTTTTGTAGTTTTAGTAGAGATGGGGTTTCACCATGTTGACCAGGATGGTCTCACTCTCTTGACCTCATGATCCTCTGCCTCAGCCTCCCAAAGTGCTGGGATTATAGACATAAGCCACTGAGCCCAGCCAAGACATACTTTTATAACAGTGAATTTAGTTCAGTGATTATTCACCTTTTTTTCTGGTCAAGTACATTATTATCATTAACAGTTGCTCATTATGATGATTGCTGAGTCCTAGTAGAATTTGAAACCTCCTTTGCAAAATTATAACTAAGGAAATTATGACAATGAAAGATATCAGACCCAACGAACTCCATCTTGCTTCTAACCTCCAAACTGTCCTTGTTCATTCCTGGGCATAGGCTGAACTAGCCTTGAGAACAAATTTTATTTATAGTTTAAATAATAGCCCTTCCTAAAAGCTAGACTGTTCTTGTAAAATGAATGAAAGGCCACCAGCCACCAAGTTAGGATGAGAGGGGCTGGAATTCTAAATATTACCAGACATTTTTTCAGATGTCATAAGATTTGCAACCTCTCCATTTACTCTAGAAAATGACATCACTATTGTGAACTTATGATTGGCCTTTTAAGATGTCTTTTCAGGTTTTCGCATTTCTGACAACCAGATGGCCCCACCTGGACTTGCCAACTCGTTCAGTCCCCTGCCTCCCAGGAATTGACTCAGCATAAGGGGACAATTTTGACTCCCTATGATTTCATCCCTGAGCCAACCAATCAGCACTCCTGACTAACTGGCCCCCTCCCCACCCAATTATCCTGAAAAACGAACCACCAGTTTTGGGGGAGACTGACTTGAGTAATGAAACTCTGATCTCCCACACAGCAGGCTCTGCGTGAATGATTCTTTCTCTATTGCAATTTCCCTGTCTTGATAAATTGGCTCTGTCTAGGCAGTGGGCAAGGTGAACCCATTGGATGGTTACAAACTGGGGAGAAATAAAAGGAAATATCATTTTCAAAAGCTCTCTGTAAAGAATCAGATTCTGGCTAGGAGTGTAGATCTTAATGTTCTCACTGATATGGCTTCGATGAGTGGAGGAACACCAGGGTTCTTGGTCCTCATGCCAGTTTAGATAAAACACGTGGAGTGGTGTTAAGGAGCAGAGAGTTTAATAGGCAAGATAGAAGGGAGAAGGAAGAAGCTCCCCTGTACAGAGGTGGAGGGGGGCTCCAAAACCGAAAGAGGGAACCCCAACTGTGATGGATACCATCCAGATATATGTAGAGGCTGGAGGAGGTGGTGTCTGATTTGTATAGGGCTCAGAGGATTAGTTTGACCAGGCGTGTCATTCACATAGTGTGAAAAAGCTGGCCCTCTCACCCTAGCCCTTTAATATGTAAATGCAAGGTGCCATGATGTTCTACACACATGTTGGGGCAGGAGTATGTGGGGCAAGGGCAAGAAGGCAGCGGTAATCTTCAAGTTTGGGTAGAACCAGTTTCTGATGGCCTGAATTTGCATATCAAAGGTTGCCTTCTGGCTTTTTCTGTAGCAGCTTTAAAAATGAGTCTTCCCAAGTACCCCTTTTCCTATCTGCCTAAAATAATTTCTTAATGACTCCTGTAACATCACCACAAAGTGATAAGTATATGAGGTTATAGATACGTTACTTAGCTTGATATAATCATTTTACAATGTATGCGTGTATCAAATCACCTTGTATATAATAAATATGTACAATTTCTTTTTGTCAATTGTACCTTAATAAAACTTGGGCAGGGAGTAGGAATAAAAGAACTAGATTCTGGTCCAGTTTATTCCTGAATTAGTGAAATGCCCTTTTTGCTTTCTCCTGATTTTATCTCTCTGAGTACATACTAGCAAATTTACTTTCCTAGCAGAGTGTCTTTATATTTTCTTTCCAGGAGAAGCTGTGGTTGTTTACTGTTTTGTCAAGTTCAAAGTTCTCTGCCTTATTTTTAAGGCCACTTAATAGCTGTTTTATTTTTGTTTATACTTATTTCTACGCTGACTTATAAAGAGTATTCATGTATGAGATATATGTGTTAAGCACATCACACTGTCTTCTACGTAGTTAACCAGAAAACCCTAACTCTGTAACCCTAAATCTGTTCCCCACATTCTGCTGACACTTATCTTCCACAGTGGGCTTTTATAGATAGTAAGTGTGAAACTGTTTACCAAGGTCCTGAATACTGGATACACAGTGCATTCTTTTTGGTAGTAATTATTTATTTCTGCAAATTCTTCATTTAGAAGCTCAGATTATAATTAGGCATTTAATTGAAACAGCAGTACTGCCTTGTCTGTTGGCTGGTTTGTCAGGTTCTTCTTGTTGCAGTGTATCAGATACTACAAAGTGAAGTTAAATTTAATTTTGGTTTCTTTTAATTTCTTTTTCTGAGAAAAGATTACCTATTTCTTTATTTGAGAACCCTTAGAAAATTGCTTGATCTCTCTGACTTGTATTTCTATCCATTGGAAAGGTACACTATTATCCTATAGTTTGTGAAGCATTACTAATTTGTGAGAACAGGATTCTACTTGTTAATACTGTAAGTTAAAAAGGGAAAAAGGAAGTTGGTCAGGGCAGTGAGAAAGTAAAATAATGAGGGAGAAATTTTAAGAAGCTTTCTGTTGCTTAACCAGTTTTGTTAGCAAATCTGAACTGCTGCCTTATGTCTTCTGGCATTAGGCAGTTAGATTGCTCGGTGTGATATCAGCATGTCACCAGTAGCTCAGCTGCCCACCTTTCAGGTTATTGTAGCCTGATAGGCTTTATACTTGGCAAATTAAGCTGAATTTCTGACACTGAAAACAAAACCAATCACAATGTTGTCACTATTAGAACCAACACTTGTAGCATAAGGTAACTTGATTTGCTTAAATTTCTTTTTCCCAGTTCTTGCCACATAGTACTAAATTTTAAAATGTTTCTATTTCCTTTGCATATTTTGAATTTGTTTGCACTTGCTGGTAAGGTTCACTTTTTGTCTGCTTGCTATTTCTGTTCTCATTTGGTTTCTTCAGCATGATAGACTGAAATGTTGCTCCCCAACAAATAGCCATGACAAAGGAACCTGTGAATGTTAATTTATTTGGAAAAAAAAGTCTGTCCAGATCGTATTAAGATGAAGATTTTGAGATGAAGAGATAATTTTGGATTATTTGGGTAGGCCCTATATGTTATTGTATGTATCATTATTAGAGATAGTTAGTGGGAGGCTACAGGGAAGTGGAGGAGAAGGCAATGTGAAAGTGGAACAGAGAGACCCTGTTGTCTTTGGCCTCAAGCCAAGGAATGCTTACAGCTACCAGACGCTGAAGAAGCGAGGAACACAGTCTCCCCTGGTGTCTCCAGAAGGAGAAGGGCTCTACTGACACTTTTATTTTGGCTCAGTAAAACTGATTTCAGGCTTGCGGCCTTCAGAATTGTGAGAGAACAATTTGTAGTATTTTAAGCCACCAAGTTTGTGGCAATTTGTTATAGCAGCTACAGGAAACTAATATATCCAGTAATGCTTTGAAAAATCTCTTGAGTGTTCTTAATGAAGTGCTTCTCCCTCTTTCACTAACAGTGTTAACTTATGATTCCTTGAATAAGCAAGACCAGGTACGGTGGCTCATGCCTGTAATCCTAGCACTTTGGGAGGCGGAGGTGGGAGGATCACTTGAGCCCAGGAGTTTGAGACCAGCCTGGGAAACCCTGTTTCTACAAAATATGCAAAAATTAGTCGGGCACAGTGGCATGCACCTGTAGTCCTAGCTACTAGGATGCTGAGATGGGAGGATCCCTTAAACCTGGGAGGTCAAGGCTGCAGTGAGTTGTGATAGTGCCACTGCATTTTAGCCTGAGTGGCAGAACAAGGCCCTGTCTCAAAAGAATTAAATTAAAAAAACAAGTATTCAAATGTTTGTTGTATGGAAAATTGAATTAGGCACTATTTAGGACTTAAGGAGGGTAGAGATCCCTTCTTTTAAAGTAGAAGGGTCGAGGAGACAGATTTGTGATATATTTGATCTAGGAAAAAAAAGATGCAAAGTAAGTTAATATTTTATGTATTTCTAATGGAGATGAAATTTATAGGAACCAAATACCACTAGAGAGATAGACTGTTGATTATTTTATCAGTCCTGTTTTATTTGTGGGGTAAAACCAAGTTATCAAGTGTTTCATCATTTATTATTTCAGTTATGTTGTAGATCACACAGTGGTTTAAGTCAGGCATCTCCAACTTCTGAGCCACAGTACCAGTCCATGGACTGTTAGGAACCAGCTCGCACAGCAGCAGGTGAGCAGTGGGTGAGCCAGCCAAGCTTCATCTGTATTTATAGCCGCTCCCCATGACTGCCATTACTGCCTGAGCTCCATCTCCCATCAGATCAGCAGCGGCATTAGAATCTCATAGGAGCATGAACCCTGTTGTGAACTGCGCATGCGACTCATCTAGGTTGTGTGCTCCTTATGAGAATCTAATGCCTGATGATCTGTCACTGTCTCCCATCACCCCCAGATGGGACAGTCTAGTTGCAAGAAAACAAGCTGAGTGCTCCCACTGATTCTACATTATGGTGCATTGTATAATTATTTAGCTACATATTATAATGTAGTAATAATAAAAATAAAATGCACAGTAAATGTAATGTGCTTGAATCATTCTGAAACCATTCTCCACCCCCTCACCCCCTTGTCAATGGAAAAATTGTCTTCCATGAAACCAGTCCCTGGGGTCAAACAGGTTGGGGACTGCTGGCCTAAATCACGATATTTAGGCATAATATATATTAGGACTTTGTATTATACTTTCAGTTGGTATCAGTTATTGTCTCATTGGGAACACTGATGAATATTTGAAAAGAGTTACTGAATCATTCTGGATTAAAAGGTCTTATTTCTGTATACCATACTATGACTGGCTTTAGGTTGTGACTCTTGACAACCATAAGAAGTTATTGTAACATACAGTGTATGTGTCTTAGCTAATACATGTTTAAATTCAGAGACCAAAGCTTTATAGGTAGATGTAGTATGAGGTTTGGAAAGTTTAAATTCCGTAGATATCACCATTTTATAGCATAAACATAAGACACCTTATTTGCTCCTACTGAATGCTAGAATGAATGCTATGTTATTTTACAGTTACTTACGTTTTATTTGAAGTTAAACTTTGAGCACTGAAATTAAAATCTCATTTTTATATTAACCATCAAAATTTATTCCATGAATACGTAGTGCTAGTTTATGGTAGTTGTTTTTCAGAGTAGAAGACCCCAAATGGTTAAACAGCAGGAAAGTTTTCTGCTTTTATTTAAAAACTGCTGTTTTCTATATGGCTTATTTACCACATGTTTAATTCTTAATGTTGTGTGCTGTGGGATTGAGCATGCAAAAGTCAGCAGAAAGAGTTCTGGTTTTTACATCTAGAGCTATTACTTGCTGTACAATAATAAAGGCACTATTTTATTGGGTTACTTGTAATTAACTTCAGCACTAGGCATTCATATAAATCATTTGTAATCTGTTTTCTTTAGATTTTTATTCTTTTAAACTGGTGTAACATACTTGTTTTCTGTTGTCTTTTTACAAATGGATTGAGGTTGTAATTACTTTTTGAAATTAGGCTGTCAGAAACCAACATATATGTGGATTCAAGAAATGATTGAGGCAAGCTGATGAATTTTATATAACAGCTTATAAAGATTTGTTACTGAAATAAATATTCAGTAGTAGGATTGTTTTGTTTGAAAACTTAATAAATAATGATTTTCTCTCAAGTTAAAAAGTGTCTAGACATTCAAAAAGTTAAAATGGCAGCAATCATTAATTTAAAAATATTTATACATTTTATGTTTTCAAAATCTTGACAGTAAATATATGAGATTTCTTCGAGCTCCTTCTTATCAATTTACGTATATTAAAAAAATTTAAACATTAAATCTTCATGTATTTTCCTATTTTGCATAATATTATCTAATAACTACCACTGTATTGACTAATACTTTGTATCATTTTATGCTTAAACTTTTTTATGATTATTAATTTAAAATAAAATGAAAATTAAAATAGAGGCAGACTTTTGAATAAAAAGGAAACATTTTAAAATAAACACTTATGTGTGTCTGGCTGGGTTTAAGCAAACTATATATTATCCTAAGCTAAATATTAGCAAACAAATATTTGTCTCTAAAAATAACTTTGTTTAGAAAATGTTTATAGTAGTCTATAGAAAGAATTTAGAAGTATGAGATAATTTCATTCTAAACTAAAAGTATTAAAATTTTGAGTTGATAATTCTTATAAAATAAATATGTGTATATTGAGGTGGGAGATAGGAAGTAGGAAGAAAGCTGTTTGCACCGTGTCCTGAAGTAGTGCTTCTAAAAATAATTCAGTTGGTAAATATGTTTTGTTATTTTGAGAACATTAGATGGTTTAAAAATCTTTTAAAAATAATTAGCTGTTTTATATAGTTTTAATGGAAGTCTTTCATGTTTCCCCTCTAGCAGTCTCTAATGAACACTCCTTGTAATTTCAGTGCAGGCTTTGAGATTCCCTAAAGACTTGACTTCAGACCTCAAAGGGCAGCAATTGCCATATGTCTGGAGAACCAGAGTTGCCAAACTGACCGTGTACTAATAGGACACATTTATATAGTTCCTGAATGTGGACCCTGATATAGACTTAATGATGATCATCTGTTGAGAGCTTGTAGCTGGAAAGAGTTAGAGCAACTTTTTTGTCACCTTTATTGAAATCAAGCTTTCTGTATTGATTAGTGAAAGATTTTGACTAAATTGATGCCAGTTTGGAAGTTACTAGAAGGATCATTATTGTTTGGAGAGTTGTTTTACCTGAAAAACTGTAAATATGGCTTTTTAGAGGTACTTACAAATATATTAATATTTCATATGCCTAAACACACCACCAAGAGGATGTTTTGATTTTTTACAAATAAGTAAAAATGTGTTTATAGTAATTACATAATTGATTTGCATGGTTATCTTAATTTTTTGGAGTTTAAAATATTTACATTATATATTTTATAAATGCCATGAATAGTTACTTTCTCTGTATTCAATTCTTCACTAACCTATAATATTTATGCAAACTACGTATACATTTTAGATGAGTATGCTCACAAAAATAAGGGAAACCAAAGCCTTCCGAAGGGCAGTATTCTATTTTACTATTTCATGGACTGATTAAAGAAACATTAGAATAAAATCTTTCCTTTATTATTATGCTATATTCTTTTGTGGTATGTGATTATTTAAGTTTGTGTTAGATATGATGTTGAGAGAGTGCTGACACAAAGTGCAAACACTGTTGAAAAGTTAACGATAGTTTACTTTGAGCACTTAAGATGACTGTATCTTGACCATGAATAGTTTTGCCTAGTTTTTTTTTTTTTTTTGAGACGAAGTTTCACTTTGTCCCTGCCAGGCTGGAGTGCAGTGGAGCTATCTCGGCTCACTGCAACCTCCGCCTGCCGGGTTCAAGTGATTCTTCTGCCTCAGCTTCCTAAGTAGCTGGGACTACAGGCGTGCACCCCCACGCCCAGCTAATTTTTGTATTTTTAGTAGACACGGGGTTTCACCATGTTGGCCAGGATGGTCTCGCTCTCTTGACCTCATGATCTGCCGGCTTTGGCCTCCCACAGTGCTGGGATTATATGCGTGAGCCACACCATCTGGTCAGTTTTGCCTAGTTTTGACCTTTAGGCTTGTGTGTAATGTTTCTCAGTTTTGTGTTAATACATTCCCTTCCTCATTTGAGCTTTCCTCCCTGACTTTCCTCCTGAACTCCTAAGAGTGTTTCTATCAACTATTTAGGTAACTGGAGGTAGATCCATCCAATTTGCTTCATTTTACAAGGGCATAGATAACTACATCTTAACAAATTAATATGGATATTTCATTGAAGAACCTAAACCTTTAAATTTTTATATTTTTATAATAAGGAAAACGAAACAGTTTGATGTGAATTTAGGTCTTAAAATTTTTTTTCTTTTTAATATAAATCATGTTTGGCTTCTGAGAGCAAAACTTATAAAAAAAGAGTAATATTGGCCGGGTGTGGTGGCTCACGCCTGTAATCCCAGCACTTTGGGAGGCCGAGGTGGGCGGATCATTAGGTCAAGAGATCAAGACCATCCTGGCCAACATGACGAAACCCCATCTCTACTAAAAATACAAAAATTAGCTTGGCATAGTGGTGCGTGCCTGTAGTCCCAGCTACTCAGGAGACTGAGGCAAGAGAATCACTTGAACATGGGAGGCAGAGGTTGCAGTGAGCCGAGATCGCGCCACTGTACTCCAGCCTGGCACCTGGTGACAGAGCAAGACTCTGTCTTAAAAAATGAAAGAGTAATATTGCTACCAATAGAAAGGGAAATAAACTCAATTTCATTTGGTAGGTTACAATACCGACTTTAGGTCTGGTGCAGTAGCTCATACCAATTTCCCAACACTTTGGGAGGCTGAGGCAGGAAGATTGCTTGAGGTCAGGAGTTTGAGGCTATGGTAAGCTATAATCATCACCCCACTGCACTTTAGCCTGGTGAGAGAGTGAGACTATCTTTTTTAAACAACAACAACAACAACAACAAAAACCCTCAAAAAACTGACTTTAAAAAAAGTACAGATTCTTAATAGTTAGCTAATGATAATTTTGTATTTTCATATTTGTAAAACTTGAATGCATGTTCTATTTTTTTTAACATTTTCAAGAATAATCTTGGATAAATACCTGTTGTCCAGTTACAAAAATGTGTGTATTATAATTTTTATTTTTTATTCATCTACTATTCTATATATTTAGGGCATATGATTTATTTTTAATTTTATATTTTTGAGATGGAGTCTCACTCTGTTACCCAGGCTGGAGTGCAGTGGCATGATCTTGGCTCATTGCAACTACTGCCTCCTGGGTTCAAGCAATTCTCCTGCCTCAGCCTGCTGAGTAGCTGGGATTACAGGTGCCTCCCACAATACCTGAATAATTATTGTATTTTTAGTAGAGGCAAGGTTTTATCATGTGGGCTGGTCTCGACCTCCTGGCCTCAGGTGATCCATCTGTCTTGGCTTCTCAAAGTGCTGGGATTACAGGGTGAGCCACCGTGCCCAGTTGGGCACATGATTTTTAATTTAAAATTCATTTTTCATCAAATAAAGCACACAAATAATAGTATAATAAGAAAAGCAATAGTTCTCTGCCTCATTCCTTTCTCTTCCCTGTGATTGATTCTTAATTCTTGGAAGCAGCCACTTCTTGTCAAATATTTTTGGTTGTTGATAGTGATATGCTTGAATTACTATTTCTTTTTTGTTTGTTTATTTTTTGATATGGAGTCTTGCTGTCAGCCAGGCTGGAATGCAATGGTGTGATCTTGGCTCACTGCAATCTCTGCCTCCTGGGTTCAAGGGATTCTCCTGCTTCAGCCTCCCGAGTAGCGGGATTGTAGGTGTGTACCACTGCGCCTGGCCGTGAATTACTATTTCTTGAATTTTAAACTTTAAACATTAATCTTTTGTGAAAGATGACCGTTGAGTTCTTAAACTTCTGTCCTTTTAACTTTCACTCTCCTGCTGCTTTCTACTATACTTACATAATAGTTAAAACCACACTTAATATTTACATTATCATATATTTATGCCAGAGCTAAAAAAATGTACTCTGAATTACGTATTTTTCTTTTTTCTACCCTCTTTTGTCTTCTTCTGCCCTCCTCTCTTCTGTCTCCTTCTCCTCTCCTCACCTGCTTGTACTTGTTCTCTCCTCTTGCTTGCTGGTCTTTTTTTTTTTTTTTTTCCCATTTTTTCTGGAACTAATAATTTCATCCTTTTTCCTTTCCTTTATTTGTTTTTCTGTGCACCCACCACAAATTGATCTTTAAAATTTCCTCTGGAATCATAAAACCCATTGGAAGAAGTGGTTAAACCCACTGTGCATCTATTGATTCAATTGTTTTGCTTGCAGATACAGCATCTGGAGTCCCCTTTTTCCTGTTCCAATCTGGACTGGTTGTCCTTTACATCTATAGAAAGCTTTTATGTTAGAGGCTTCTTTTATCATCAGCCTAGAATTTCCCTCTTTCCTCTCTTATGTTGCAATCATTGTGTGTGTGTGTGTGCGTGTGCGTGTGTGTGTGTATTTAGAAATGTATGTTGATTCAACATTTATTGATCACTAGTTCATATGTAATGGTCACTGTTCTAGCACTGGGGATATAGTAAGGGTTTGTCTCTAAAAAAATAAAATAATTTTGGGAGATTGGAATGTTAGAGTAGATTTATAATTTTAGACCTGCTTACACTGGAAGGTTTTGAAGATACACTTTCATGTACTGTGAGAGATAAATTTGTAAGGGGAGCCTCAGCTTTCTTCAAGAGCTCTAGGACTACCGTTCTCTGAAGATCAGACCTTATGGTAGGAACTACAGCTGGTCAATTGGAAAACCTGAATGTAATGGGAGTAATTGGATCCTGAGGTGGCAGGAGCCAGTTGTGGCATTCATTCACCAAGGACAAGGTGAATGTGGTTACCATAATGGACAGCAGAGTCAAAGCAGCAAGCAGAACTATGATGCTGGTTTGACTGGAGCAGATCTATGACATCGGTCAATTGATCATGGTATATGTAGGGGAGAAGTAGATAGTATGCCTATTAATTTTTTATTTTATCTACATATACGGAAAATTTCTAGATAAGTGAACAAATACCTAACTTTAATCATAAAAGCAGTGAGTCATGGCCCCTCAATCAATTTCCCAACTTGAGCCAGTTTACAGGCTCAGAACTTTGTGAAGGAAGGGGAAGCTGGGTCCCCTTGAGGAAGGACCCATGTTCTCATGATGGGTGCAAGGTTAGAAGTAACCAGATCCACACATATTTGTGTCTTTTCACAGTGTCAGGCTTTTATTGATGCATTTAAATAACAAAAGCCACAAGGTACATGGATTTCTCAATGAGGCTATTCTCCTTATACTTTCCGTTCACTTGGTAGTCAGAGCTGTGGGCACACAGGCTCAAGCTGCTCCACAAGTCAGTCAGTATTGCAAACCATACATGACAGTATACTTAGTCAACTGTAATTATAAGTTAACTTATAAATATTATAAGTTAAACATTCCTCAACAAACAAAGTAACATTTAACATCAAGAGGGAAAAGAGGAGAAAGGGTTAACAAACCAGTCCCTGGGGAGCAGAGAAGACGAAAGGAGTCCTGGTCTCCGCTGGGTGGTCATTCAGTCTTGCAAGGAAAAGTCTTTGAGGTGGTAGATCCTTTGTCAGCAAATGCCAAGCTCTTATCGCAAATGACTGCGAGATGCTGAAGGCCTAATCTTTCATAGTCACAGAGTCCTCTGGTGAGAACTGATAGTGGAAGAATGTGTGTGTTTGTGTCCTCATCTGGTTGGATGCAATTTGGATTTTTTGATTTTATTTTCTTTTAGTAAACAAAACATCCTTGTTGGCAAAATGCTCTATGAAATATAAAATGGAGACTTTTTCTAAGATAGAGTTTGTTATGTCAGGGGTTCTCTATACACTGGTATACTGCCAAAATTTTTACTGTTAATCTTTCCCTCACTTATGACCTTTTACCAGGGTTACTGTTCATTGGGGAAAAGGACATTGGCTCTGAACTGACAATGATTCCAAGAGACCTAAAATATCAAGGAGGTTAGGTTGCCCTATCTCACAATAGACCTGGTGAGTCTTCAGATTCGTCCTGTCATTTGCCAAATTCTAGAATGCATAGTTGGAATAGATGTACTCAGAAACTGACAGTGTCTCCACGTTGGTTTCCTGACCTACGGATTGAGGGTTATTATGATGGGAAAGGCCCCAGGTGGAAGCTACTGGAACTGCCTTTACCATAGAAAACTGTAAGCCAAAAGTAATACTGTGTTTCTGGAAGGATTTTCCTCCATCAAGGATTTGACACAGGTGTAGTGATTTCCAGCGTGTATTCATCTCACTTGCCTATTTGGCATGTGGAGAAGACACATGAATCTTTAGAATGACTGTGGATTATTATAAGCATAACCAGGTGGTAACTCCAAGTACTGCTTCTGTACCAGATGTGGTTTTAATGCTTGAGCAAATTAACACATTCCCTGGCACCCAATAGATTTGACATATGCCTTTTTTCCCTCTATACTGGTCAATAAGGACCACCAGAAACAGTTTTCTTTCAGCTAGCAAGGCAGCAGTGTCTCTTAACTGCCCTATTTCAGGAGTATCTGGCTTTCTAGCTATATGTCATAATTTAGTTTGCGTGGATCTCTATCATCACTTCCACAAAGAAATCACCCTGGTCCCTTCATGACATTATACTGGTTCCATTTAGTGAGCAAGAAGTAGTAACTAGCAGTTTTTTTGGTATGACATTTGCATGTCAGAAGTTGGAAACTAAATCCACCTCAGTAAAATTTCTAGGGTCCCAGTGTTGTGGGACATGTCAAGATAGCCCTTCTTAGGTAATGAATAAGTTGTATCTGGCCCCTTCAGCAACCAAAAAGGTACATGCTAGTGGCTGTTTATGGATTTTAGGTGTGATTGGGCATTTTCAGGGTGGTATGGCTACAGACTCCTTGGGTTTTAGAAGCAACATATTCCTCATTTGGCTATGTTACTCTGTCCCGTTTTCCAAGTTACCTGAAAGGCTTATAGTTCTGAGTAGAGCTCAGAACAAGAGAAGGCTCTGTAACAGGTCCAGGCTGCTGTGTAAACCATAGGCTTTAAGAGATATAGCGGTGCTTGAAGTGTCAGTGACAGATGGGGTTGCTGTTTGGAGCCTTTAGCAGGCCCCTTTAGGTAAACTGCAATGAAAACCTGTAGGATTTTGGAGCAAGGCCCTGCCATCCTTCCCAGATAAATATTCTCCTTTTGAGAAAGAACTCTTGGCTTGTCACTAGGTTTTCATAGAGATTGAACACTTAACCTTGGGCCACCAAGTTAACATGTGACTGAGCTGCTTATTATGAAATGAATGTTATCTGTCCCACCAAGCCATCAAGTTGCGCATGCCCAGAAGCACTCTGTCATCAAATCGAAGTGATATATATATATATATGTGATCGGACCCAAGCAATGCTTGGAAAACACAAGTAAGTTGCATGAAGTGGCCCAAATATCCAATGGTCCTCAGTTCTGCTACACTGCCTTCTCTTTGCCAGCCTGTACTGATGGCTTCATGGTAAGTCCTGTGATCAATTGCTGGAGAAGAAGACTTGGGCCTGATGTATAGATTGTTCTGACAATATGCAGGCATCACCTGAAAGTCAACAGCTGGATCACTATAGCCCCTTTCTGGGACATCCCTGAAGGACTGTAGTGAAGGGAAATCTCAGTGGGCAGAACTTTGAGGAGTGCAACTGATTGTTTACTTTTTTTTTGAAGGATAAATGTGATTATTTATTAATTAATGGGTGTGACCATTCGTTTGTCTGAATGGTCAGAGACTTGGAAGGGACATGAGTAGAAAATTGTTGACAAAAAAATTTGGGGAAGAGGTATGTGTCTGTGAATGGGAGAAAAAATGTGAGTACTGTGTATTTGTGTCCTATGTGAATGCTCACTGAGGGGTAACTTCAACAGAGGATAATTTTAATAATCAAGTGACTGGGAAGACCTGTTCTATGGATACCAGCCAGCCTCTTTCCCCAGCCGCCCATCAGTGCCCAGTGAGCTTATGAACAATGTGGCCATGGTGGCAGGGATGGAGATTATCTAAGGGCTCAGCAACCTGGACTTCCACTCAGAAAGCCAAACCTGGCTGTTGCCACTGCTAAGTGCCAAATCTGTTGGCAGTAGAGACGAACGGTGAGTCCCTAAGGCACTGTTCCCTAGGATGCTCAACCAGTTACCTGGTAGCAAGTTGATTACATTTGACCCCTTCCATCATAGAAGGGGCAGCATTTTGTTCTTACTAGAATAGACACTCACTCTGGTTACAGATTTGTCTTCCCTCATGTGGTATTTCTGCCCAAACTACCATCTGTAGATTCTTTATCAACAGAATGCTTTATCAACCTTCATTGTATTGCTTATCATTGCTTCTTATTAAGAAATCTATTTCACAGTAAATGAATGCTCATGAAATTCACTGGCCTTGCTATGTTCCCCACCATCCTGAAGCAGCTGGCTTGATAGAACTGAATATAGGTGGCAGTACCTTTTAAGGCTGGGACAGGGTTTTCCAGAAGGCTGTATGTGTACTGAATCAGCATCCAGTATATGATGCTGTTTCTCCCCATAGTTAGGATTCGTTGGTTCAGGAATCAACAGGTAGAAATGGGAGTGATACCACTTGTTATTACCTCTAGTGACCCAATAGCAAAATTTTTGCTTTCTGTTCCTTTGATCTTACACTCTGGTAAGCCTAGAGGTCTTAATTCCAAAGGGAGAAATGCTTCCACCAGGAGGTACAACAATGATTCCATTGAACTGGAAGTTAAGATTGCTTCCCAGATACTTTGGGCTCCTCATGCCTCTGAATCCTCAGGCAAAAAGAGAGTTACCATGCTAAGAGTAGTGATTGATCCTGACTACTGTGGGAAAATTGAACTATACCACAATGAAAGTAAAGAAGAGTATGTCTGGAATGCAAGCGATTCCTCAGTGCATATCTTAATATTACTATGCTGTGTGATTAAGGTGAAGAACACTGGTAATCCCATCCAGGTGGGACTACTAAAGCAGCCCAGACCCTTCAGGAATGAAGCTTTGGGTCACCCTGTTAGTTACAGTATCAGGACCAGCTGAGGTGCTTGCTGAAGACAAAGGGAATACAGAATAGGCACTGAAAAAAGGTAGTTGTAGATCCAATTATGATCACATGACCATTTATAAAACAAAGAATGTAATTGTTATATTTCCTTCTTATTTTGTGTGTGTGTGTGTGTGTGTGTATGCAAAAATATATAATCTTTGTTTTCTTTCCTCTTTTAATCTTTTACCATGCAACTTAGGATATATTAGGAGTTTCTAGTATCAATATCATAGTATTTAAGTATTGTTAACTGTACATTATAGTATGTAAATTATGGGATATTGGAGAAGTGTAAATATCACTTAAGGTGGGGAATGGGTTTATATTAGTCAGGGTTCTTCAGAGAAATAGAACCAGTGGGATATATGTAGATAGAGACAAAGAGATTTATTTTGACGGATTGGCTTATGCAATTATGGAGGCTGAGAGTTCCCATGATGTGTTGTCTAAAACTTAAAGGCCCAGGAAAACCAATGGTGTAAGGCCCAGGAAAACCAATGGTGTAAGTCCCAGTCTGAAGTCCTGAGAACCTGGAGTGCTAATGTGAGGGCAAGTGAAATGGGTATCTTTCCCAACAGAAACAGATGAATTCCCACTTCCTCTGCCTTTTCTTTCGATTCGGGCCCTCAACAGATTGGGTGATTGATGCCCACTCACACCGGTGAAGGTAGATCTTCTTTACCAACTCAAATCCTGATCTGTTGTGGAACAACCTCAGAGACACAACCAGAAATCGTGTTTTATCAGTTCCCTGGGCATTTGTTAGTCTAGTCAAATTGATATATAAAATTGACCATCACAGATTTAGAATGGTTTTGGTTGTATGCAGAATAGTTGTATCATGTTAGGTGGAATTATGACCTTGTTACTAATCTTCATTTGGTGAAAAAATATGGTTTAAGGAGGTGTATATGAGTGCCATGTTGACAAGGGGTGGACTTGTGTGTCAGTTGGGTCACAGGCTGTTTAGATATTTGGTCAAATGTTATTTTGGGTATAGATATACCCAAAATATACTCAGTAGACTGAGTAGAAAAGATTGCCTTCCCTGTTAGCATTGGGCATTATTCAATCAGCTGAATGCCTGAATAAAACAGAAAGGCTGACTCTTCCCCAAGTAGAGAGAATTTCTTCTACCTAACTGCCTTCTAACTGTGACTTTGGCTTTTTCTCCCTTTTGGACTCAAATTTGTCTCTTTCCTGGGTCTAGAGGCTGCTGGCCTTCAGACTGCGCCATTGGTCTTGCTGACTCATCCTGTAGATTTTGGCACTTGTTAGCCAATGTAATTGTGTGAGTCAATTCCTTATAATAAACCTCTTTCAACACATTCATATTCTCCCTCCTCCCCCTCCCCCCCTCCCCTAATTGTTCTGTTTCTCTGAAGAATCCTGATTAACACAGGGGCATGGCGATAGCACTTGATAAAATCTCTATCTTGATAATTTTGGACGAAATTAAAAAATCTTTTCTTATGATACTTTATTGTACTTTAATCTTTTTTTCCTCACTCTGTTAACAATATTGTCTGTTTTCTATGAGTTTTTTTTCTCCCCTACTTGTTAGCTTTGGTGTCTGACATCACAGAAGAGGGTTTCCTCAAATGTCTGGTTAACTTTGTCAATTTGCTCATTCCTAAGCATAATACAGAGAAAATCTGTATGTCTCGGTATGAGTTGTCCACTGGTGATACAAGAGTTCCCTTTGTTATTTGTGGAGCCTTACATTTTATCTTAGCTTCTCAATTTTCTCAGAAAAGTTCTTAAATATCACTCAGAGTGTCATAGTCCAGTATGCATACTTTCAATTTATCTTGTCTTTTTCATTATAGGTTTTTATAATTTCCTTAATTATGATAACTTCTCTGGAAAATAAACTTCCAGTGTTTACCGTGGTAGGATGGCTACACAGCATAAGGAGAAGATGTGGGATTCTAACGTTCTTTTTATGCCAACTTGCAGCCCTTTCCCTCAGCCACGTTCATATGTACTCAGTGCCTTCAATTCCTGGCTTTTCTGGAGTTTTGCAGCAAGCATCGATTTCCTTCCTCACATTGATTCCTCTACTTTGTTGTGTAGGTGTTTGTTTTCTTTGGTTCTCTAAGCCCATTTATTACTACTAACTCATATATTTCCAGATTGTAAAATAAATTTCTTGATGTATTGCATGTACTGTTGCCTCCTCTTTATTCTCTGATTTCCTATGTTTAACCTGAAGTCACTCATTATCTACCTCTCTTAAATTTTTTTTTTGAGATGGAGTCTCGCTCTGTTGCCCAGGCTGGAGTGTGTGGCAAGATCTTGGCTCACTGTAACCTCCGCCTCAGGGTTCAAGCGATTCTCCTGCCTCAGCCTGCTGAGTAGCTGTGATTACAGGTATGCACCACCACACCCAGCTAAGTTTTGTATTTTTAGTAGAGACCAGGTTTCACCATGTTGGTCAGACCTGACCTCGTGATCCACCCACCTCAGCCTCTCAAAAGTGCTGAGATTAAAGGCGTGAGCCACCGCACCCGGCCAAAAAAAAAAAAAGGTTTTTAATTCTAAAAGTTATGTTAAAGATGATCTGCCCACCAGAATAAATTGCTGCTGCATTTAATGTTATTCAGTATTAATGGCTTGACAAAATAAAGTGATAGCAGAGTAGGTTATATGTAATCTTTTTAGTCTGTGGCCTGATTTTTTCTGCTTTAGAGCATGCTAATGTTTGGGAATTACTTTTAAAAGTGAAATAAATTTATGTAGTATATTAGTCACTAAAATATGTTCTAGGAGATTATTGAATTTATGGAGAACTGTCACGTTTATGTCTAAAGAAATTAGAATTTTATTAAAATAATTTAAATGACTATATAGCACATTAATTGGTATCTTTTTCTCTATATTTAGAGAAATATAGGGAGGAATAGACAATGTTAGGTTGATGAAATCTTTTGTCCCCCTAACTTTTACCACCAAGAATACAGTTTTGAAATTTGGTAGAGATCCATGTAGTAGATTTCAGTAATATGTAATATCTTCATTGTTTTTGTTATATGACTTAAAAGCATCAGTAAGCCAAGAGTAGATTTTAGTAAAAATTGACTAGTCAACAATTACGGCCTTAGGAAGTGATAGTCAATTAAATACAGCTTAGGAACAGGTATGAAATTATTGACTCTGTTGTTTTGTTTTGAGTTCTTCCTCTCCAAAGTGCTGAAATGTGTTTTGAAATTACTTAGTTGCATTAGTGGTTGGATTTGAGGCTTTTAACGTGTTTTTCATCAGTTCCTCTGGGAAAAAGATAACCAAGACTTTTAAACGTACTGTGCATTTTGCATCACTATATAATTGTAAATACTGTGATGAAATATTGAAATGATCATGAAAGATGATGACCATTAAGCTTTTCTTTTAACTATTAAAACTCACTAAAGGTTATATCGAGCTGTGGTTTATGAAATTGTTTAGACTAACACCTTCCTTGATAATTGTTTCTGAAGTGGAGAAAAATGTTTTAGGATAGCATAGTTCATGAATTTTTTTTTTAGTTTTGGTGATTTCTGTGAATTACTGTAAAGAATGTTTTATTATGGAGAAAATTTGTTGGCTTTGACTAATACCTGGATTATAAAAAAATTGAAAAAACATTCTCATTGGCTTCAGATTATTTTTATATAGGTTATTCTTTTTATGCATTTGTGTATCTGGTATTTGGTATTTTATTAAATGGTAATAATTATTAATTAGTACTATATTATAGAGAAATGAAAACGTAATGATATCTCTGAAGTTTGTGATAATTTTTAACAATAACCAAAAATGTAAGATTTGTATTTTCATTTTATTCCTCATTTTAGCCAGTTTTTAAAAATTAATGAAAACATTTTATTTCAGGTTATTATGTAATAATTACTGAAGGTTAACAGATATGGGTTTATAGATGATCCTTGAGAATACCAGAAGCATAATGTATTACTGGTAATAAATTTGAGTTTCTGAGCCTCTATAAAACACAGAACTTCTTCAATTATATATGTACCTTCATGTCTAATTTGTTTTTAATTGAAAAGAAATATTTCATATGATATACCAAGATAAGTTTAGATTATAAATGTTAAGTGTGGTTAAGTTTTGATAGTTATACTAACTTGAACTAGTTTTCAGTCTAACCTCAATCATGCTACTTAAAATCTTTGTGAAATCTAAATGGCACAATTTCTGATTTGACAATGTAAGTACAAGTTTCTGTATATAATGAAAATAAAATCTAAATGATGTTTACCTATATATTTAATATGTGATCTTTCTGCTGTTACCTATTTCATCCATGTGGAATTTTGAGTTTTGTCTGGATTATATAATAAAAATCCCTTCTCGTTGCAGTTTTGAATCAGACCAAATGGATTTGAGAAAAATAGTGATAATAAACACTTTTTTATTATTAATTTTTAAAAGACGTTACTTTTTAGAGCAGTTTTAGGTTCACAGCAAAATTAAGCAAAAGGTAGAAATTTCCTATATTCCCCTTTCCCCTACACATGCATAGCCTTCTTTCTTGTCAACATTCTCCACCAGACTGGTGTATGTGTTATAATCAATGAACCTACACTGGCACATCATTATCACCCAAAGTCCATAGTTTACATTAGGGTTCACTCTAGTGTTGTATGTTCTGTGGGTTTAGACAAATGTATAATAGTGTGTCTTCATCATTACAGTTTCATACAGAGTAGTTTTACTGACTGAAAAATCCTTTGTATGCCTCCACTTCCTCCCTCCATTCTCACTAACACTGAAGCACTCGTCTTTTTAACTTTATCCATAGTTTTGCCTTTTCCAAAATGTTATATAGTAGGAGTCATACAGTATGTAACCTTTTTATATTAGTTTCTTTCTCTTAGTAATATACTTTTACATTTTCTCCATGTCTTTTCATGGCTTGATAGCTCATTTTTTTTTTTTTTAAGAACTGAATAATATTCCATTGTCTGGTTGTACCACAGTTTATCCATTCACCTTCTGAAGGACATTTTGGAAGCTTCTAATTTTGGCATCTGTGAATAAAGCTGCTATAAATCTCCAGGTACAAATTTCTAAGGGGTTATAAGTTTTCAACTCCCTTTGGTAAATACCAAAGAGTGAAATTGCTGGATCTTATGGTAAGAGTAGGTTTAGTTTTATTGGGAACCACCAAACTATCTTCCAATGAGGCTGTATCATTTTGCATTTCCACCAGCAATGAATTAGGTTTCATTTATTCTTGTATACCACCTCCTTGCATTAGGTGATGTCAGTGTACTGGATTTTGGCCATTCTAATAGGTGTCTAGTGGTATCTAGTTTTAATTTGCCTTTCTCCAGTGATATGTGGAGAATCTTTGCTTATTTGCCATTTGGATATCTTCTTTGGTGAGGTGTCAAAGTCTTTGTCCGTTTGTTTAATGTGATTGTTTGTTGACTTTTAATAATTCTTTGTGTATTATACACAACAGTTCTTTATCTGATGTCTTTTACAAATAATTTTATCCCAGTCTGTGACTTGTTATTACAGATACCTGGGAAAGTGGTTGACTTTGTATATTAACCTTGTATCTTGCAACCTTGCTATTTATTGCTTATTCCAGGATTTTTTTTTGTAGATTATTTCAGATTGCCTATATAGATCATCATGTCATCAGCAAAGACGGTTTTATTTTTTATTTTTCAATTTTTTTCCTTTTCTTGTCTTAACTGCATTAGCCAGGACTTCCAGTATGATGTTGAAAGATAGTGGTGAGAGGGGACATTCCTGCCTTTTTTCTGACAGTGGACACTTTAAAAAGTGAAATGACTAATCTAAAGATCTTTATGTAGAATTTTAGTTCATCTGTAATTACTGACTTCTTTTTTTCTAGTAAGAAAAGCAATTTTCTTCATTTTTTCCTTTACGTTTCTGTTTTGAAGTTTTCTGTAAATTAAATGATCTAAATGAAAACTCACTCAACTTGAGGTCTTACTTTCCTTTCTATTCTTGTATTATTTTAAATTTCTTGTTGGGTTGCCAAGAATGTTATGTTAGGTATAAGAGCTGAGGAGTGAACATATGCTTGTGTTGTTTGGCTGTGGCATCTCTTGAGGTATCACAATTCTTGCTGATCACTTGCTGCCCATCCACAAAGGTCACAGTTATGTTCTCTTCATCTTCTTAAATTCTAAGCTGCTTCTGCATCCTTCTGTGATAATTTTTTGAAACTACTTAGATAGTTTGAAGTCCATCTATCTTGAAATTTGGCTCTTTTCTACTGTTCTTGTGCATTACTAGGTTTAGGGTAACTCTTTGACACTGATCATCTCTCTGTGCTGCGCTTGGGAAGTGAGATGTGGGACCCTCTGTACCAAAATTAAAAAAAAAAAAATCGAGACTTTTGTTTTTTTCATCATTCTACTACCTTTTGAAAAGAGAAGAAGGTGTGGCACATGCCCTTCTCTCAGGAATATAATCTTTTGTGGAATTTGCTTGCTTCCCTTTGGACTACCTGGTGTCATTTCATTTTGATGGAAAGAAAATGGTTTTAAATTGATTCATATTTCTGTTTTATATTGGTTTGGTTCACCTCATTGGGAAAAAAATAATATCTCTATCTTATAGTTTCAGTAAAATATGAATTCATGAATTTTGAAAGATAATTTATTGTACAATTACATCATGAATTTCTAAATGTTAGTAAATTTTAGAATAATAAATTGTTATACCTAGAATAAACTTTTAAAAGGGAATATCTAAGACCTGCAGATGTAGCGTGATCTGCCTAAGGATATATTCTGTTAGTATCAGAATGAGAACATGGATTTTATGACTTTGTTTCTTGTTAATTCCTCAAGAATGCATTACTTTTTCTTCTCTACTGGTTCTAGCCAGTGACTGTCCTCCAATGTCTTACTGATTTTCTATTTAATTTTTATTCTACTGTATATGTTCTGTTACTACAATTATACTAACACTATTCATAGTATGTAATCCTTTGACAAAATCATGACGTGATTGTTTTAGTCTCAAGAACCACCTTGGTTTTTTCAAAACACAAAAGAAGGTAGTACAAAAGTGGACATAGGAGAGATAAAATAGAAAAGAAAGGATGAGACTAAAATAGAAAAGAATTTGGAGTGGAACAGAATAGTCATTAGGGTGAAATTCCATGGAATTTGAAAGGCTTAGAGTTATTACACTCAGAAAATATGAATCTGGCTTTAAATGTTAAGAAATATAAATATTATGTATGTGTTTTCAGTTCTTTAAAAACATCTCTTTGTGTGTGTGTGTTCACCATACACACTCGTGCATTCACTAGCATTTTTCAAATCTAGATATATTTTAATTCATGTAGGCCTTTCCTTATTGTATTAATGCTTATTGTATTAATGCCTATATATATATATATATATATGTATAGTTATAAGGATTAAAATATTCATTTGTACATCCTCTTGATTCCTGGGTTTTTTAATAGATAGCTTTTTAGTGGATAAAGTTTAATGGATAAACTTCAAATGGATCAAGAATATATTTAATAGATTTATACCAGATATTACTAATTCATGGGACAATGAATTGTAGTTTTCTAACTCAAAACTGGTTTAGCCCAATTCATTGATCTTTGTAATCTCATTTTCAATTGCTAGTCATCAATTTTTGTGGTAAACTATGCTGCTTTCTTAGGGTTATTGAACTACTTAATTCTGTCTTCTCTTCAGTTTGGATGACACATCTTTAAAAAAATTGAAAAACAAAAACAAAGCCAAAATCAAAACATCTATTTGTCCTTGGTTTTCTTTGTCACCTTCTTTCCCAACTTCCAACGATTTCAGTTAAATTAGTATGTAGTGTTATAGAACGAAAGGGCAAGATAAATATAGATAGGCTCATTTAATTTACACAGAATCATATTGTTGCTAACTTGCTTAGTGTCAGTATACTATTCAGTATCATCTATTAATATGGCTTAACAGAACTTTTAAGAGTTAAGGTATGAAATTGACATGGGTGATATTTTTCATTATTTGTTTTAAAAGAAAGAACCTACTGAGTGACATTTCTTCAGCTATTTTTGTTTTTTTATTTTAGGAGTGGCAAAATTCTATTCAGAAGAATGCTGGCCTTGCTTTCATCGAACTTGTCAATGAAGGAAGGTAATCTATTTTAATCCATTTTGTATTTTTCTTTAAAATCTTGTGTTTTTTCCATAGGCACTGATATTTTTGGTCTCTGTATTTACTGTTTGTTCAGTAGTAATGTAGTGGTGCTCTGACATATCAGTTATGTATATGTTAATATTTAATCATTCTGTAATTTTTTTTTAGATACATGCTTACTGATACAGTTCAGATTTTTATTTTTCAATAAGTTTGGGAGAAGTAAACTGATAAATCTATTTGCAGGTATAAGGAAAAGCCATACTTATTTGGACTTCCTATAAAGTTCTTTTATGTGTATAGAACCATTAATTAGACTTGGATATCTATATTATTTTTTTAATATCACAGGCTGACCATAAGAGGAGGGGGGGCAAGTTTTACAATGTGATGTGGTAAGAAAGGTGATAGAGGAAATAAGTAGGTATGTTTTTCATTTAAAGAGCAGAAACAGAAGAATTCAAGGAAATAAAATTCAGTGGTGGGTAAGAGAAGGGAAGAAAGTGCAGAGGTGAAAAGAGAGATAAAAGGGAGAAAACAAATGTAAAAGAATGAAAGAATTAAAAGGTAAAAAGAAATTGAGGAAATGATTAGTGGACCACTTTTCATCTGATTTGTAGTAGCTGATTTTGCCTTAATGAACTGAAGACCTGGAGTATAGATAAAAAGCTGTGACTGACTCCCCTTGCAGACAGTATTCTGAACAAACTTATTGTTTCAGCAGTGTTCGATTAGTGATTTGGGTAATGTTGTTGGAAGATCGACCCTATCAGTCTTTTGGTAACTATTTGAACTTGCATTTAGGAATCCAGGCTTGCTCTCTATCTCTCATAAATATTCTAGAAAAAGGAGAAAAGAGTATTTGTAACTTTATTTGATCTTAAATACTACCAAAATCCTTTCCCTCAGAAATAATTACAGGTGCTCACAGACTAGTAACCTGCAATTATAATACTTAATGTTAAATTCTGTGCTAGAAATATGTAAGTACAGGGTGCTAAGAAAGCACTAAGGGGTGTACTAAGGTACTATGGAGTACTAAGAAAAAGAGAGAGTCCTCAACTGAGTATGGAAGAATCAGGTAAAACCTAACCAGGAAACATGATTCTTGAGATGCACTTCAAGGGTCAGTATGATTTGTCATATAAACATTAGTAATTTGGAGGTTATTGAAAAATTGGAGGATGTTTGTATGAAAATCATTCCAAACCCAGGGAACAGAATATCTGAAGGCACTGTAATGTGGGAAGGTATATAGGATGTGTGTGTGTGTGTGTGTGTGTGTGTGTGTGTGTGTGTGTGTGTGTGTTGGAGAGGTGTTGTTGGGATTGGGCATCTAGATCTCTCAAGGGAGTGGGAACCCTTGGAAGATTTTAAACAAAAGAGAGTCATTATGATATTTGGGGCTTGGAAAGATAACTGGCAGAATTTTTTAGGATAGATTAAAGAAGGGAAGACCTGATTGAAATGAAGAACAATTGCAAGGTTACTACAGTGATCTGTATGAAACATAGAGCTAAGTTTTCATGTACAGTGTGGCAAGTAGTAGGTGATCAATAAAAACTGATATAGATTTATAGCCATTAGAACTAATTTGTAGGGCAATGAATGAATTAATGACTAATTCTTTACTCTTCCTTTCAGTAAACATTTCAAAGTGTATATTTATTGAAAAATAGCTTTTGGCTGATTTCAACACTGAGGTATTGGATGATATTGAAGTTTATATATAGAAAAAGAGGTGGCTAGAGCTGTTGATTAAATACACAAATATTCTACTTAATGCAAAACACCTATAAACAGATTTTCTATAATTTTTAGGGTTTATTGAAGTATAATTCCTGGGCTTGTTTTAAAGAAAAATTTATATGAGGTGAGTTTGGTTATTGTAGACTCGACTAAGTGTAACTACTCTTATGTATGTTACTGTTACATTTAATAGGTGAGGCAACACAGACTTATAATTAAAAGCATTGGCTTTGAAGATGCCCTAGGTTCAGATTTCAGCTTTGATACGTGGCAAGTACTTGTACTTTTTGAGCTTCAATTCCTCATCTATTTATTATTACTGACTATGTCCCAGGAATTATTCTGGATACTGAGGATACAGCAATAAACAAAATAGATAAAGGTTATTTTTTTGTGGGTTGTATATTCAAATAGGCATTGACAGATTATGAACAATAAAATAAGTAGGATATATAATATGTGAATCATATATAATATTGTTCAGTTCTATGGGAAAAGAAAATGTGGAGCAGGTGAGGGGAATGAAATTTTTGAAGCAAGGGAAAAAGGTTGGTATGGTTTGCAGTTTAAATAGAGTGATAGGATTAGGGCTCATTGAGAAAGTAACACTGGAGTAAGCCCTTGAAGCACGCAGGAGTCAGTTAAAGGGGCATGTATATAAAAGCATTCCAGGCCTCAGGAACAGCCAGTGTACAAGTGTGAGTTTCCCTGGTATATTTGAGGAATGAGGCCAATATAGAAAGAAAAGAGTGATTAAAGTAGAATGAAATAGGAAGTAAAGTTGGAGAGATCATAGGGCAAGATTTTGTGTAGAGGCTTTGTAATTTATTTTGTGGGAGATGACAGCCATTGCACGATTTTGAGAAGAGGAAGACAGTCTCCCTTATGGATTAAAAAGATCGCTCTTGGACAGGTGCAGTAGCTCACACCTGTAATTCTAGTACTTTAGGAAGCTGAAGTGGATGACTTGCTTGAGCCCAGGAGTTCAAAACCAGCCTGGCAACATGGTGAAACCTTGTCTACAAAAAAATGCACACAGTTAGCCTGTTATGGTGACAGGTGCCTGTAGTACCAGGTACTCAGAAAGCTGTGAGGTGGGAGGATCTCTTGAGTCTTGGAGGACGAGGCTGCAATGAACTGTGGTCGTGCTACTACTATGTAGCCTGGGAGACAGAGCAAGATCCTGTCTGGGGGAAAAAAATTACTCTGACTGATGCACGTGGGAAGTTAAGGATAGAAGTGAAGAGATCAGCCAGATGTGGTAGGTTGTGTTTGTAATTCCAGCACTTTGAGAGGCCGAGGTGGGAGGATCATTTGAGCCCAAGGGTTCAAGACCAGCCTGGGCAACATAGTGAGACCCTGTCTCTATAGAAAACAAAAAGAATTGGTTGGGTGTGGTGGCATGCACCTGTGGTCCCAGCTACATGGGAGGCTGAGGCAGGAGGGTCACTAGAGCCCAGGAGGTCAAGGCTGCAGTGAACCATGTTCACGCCACTTCACTCCATCATTGGCAGTAGAGTGAGGCCCTGTTTCAAAAAAAAAAAGGTAAATAAAGACAAAGAGATCAATTGGGGGGCTATTGTAGTAATTGTGGTTAAACATGATGGTGACTGGGACAAGGTTGCTAGCAGTAGAGGAGGTAAGAAATGGTAGATTATGGACTTATTTTGAAGAAAAGGCCTGATGGGATATCCTAATGGCTTGGATGTGGGTTTTGAGAGAAAGCCAGGCATCACTCTTAAAATTTTTGGCCTTATAAATAGAGATACCAAATGCCTTTGTTTTGCATTATCATTCAAAGATCTTTATATAGCAGACAGCTTTGGAATATAGAAATAGTGTCTCTATTTGGAACAAAGCAGGATTGTTTACTGTCTAGTATAATAATGATAATGTCTCTCTCTGAGCCAAAGACCAACAGACCTACTGGCCATCATAAAAGACCTACTGGCCATCATAAAAGATTGAAGTGCTCAGAGTTCCTCTCTTGGAACACACTTTACTGCATGTACAGGTGTCTCCTGGACCTGTGTAACTCTGTGGGAACTGAGACTTGGAGGTACTGGCACAAATGCTAATACTCTGGTTATTGCTATTGCTGAAAATTTGGTGAAACAATTGTTTGAATATATGTGTTTTTGAAACAGTTTGGGGTGTTTGACTACTAGACTTAATCCCAGGGTCAGGAAGAATAATAATAAGGATTTTTCTTTTTACTGCAAGGACTAATCTTTTTTTCTTCTTATTATGTAAGTCTGACCTGCCTTGACCTTGTTTATAGAGTAGCTGCTATAAATTTTGCCCTTGATTAATGTTTTATTAGTGTAAATAACATGAAGACCTTTATAGACAGACTACAGCATAAGGTCTAACAGACTTGAAGAGGATCATTAGCAAATCAATTACTAAGTTCAGACATAAGTAATTGTTGTTTGGTAGAAACTGCTGATGTTGTTCTAGGCAACTGCTCTATGAGATGTTACTCTGTGAATTTGTAATGATTTGATGATGATCTCTTTAACTTACATTTGTTTAATAAGATATTTTATAAATGCATGTTTTGGTAGTTTTGAGTTCAGTTATTGGTATTTTTTATGTAAACAACACTCCATTTTAAACAAATTTATTTTATATAGCTAGAATAATTGATAATCACAGACATAATCAAATGTTACAACCTTTGATGCCTTCTAAGAGAAAAAGATACATATAATAAAATATTTCAGTTAAAAAATTAAATTTTCACATATTATGAGCAGGAATATTCTTATTCCTGAATGATAATTTTGTTTATGAGCATTTTATGATATGTTGAATCATTATTATCACCACCTCTGTTTGTTTTTTAAATATGCAAGTAATAGATCTAAAATAGTTTTCTTAGTCTTGAAAGGCACAACTTTCTTTAAACTAGTAGTTTTAAAGGACCTAAAGAATATTAAAGCCACCTTTTAAAGTCTCTGTGTTGCTGTAGCACCACATTAATAGAAAATAATATATAGTTATTACTACTGCCTTTGACTCTCTTGAATGAAATCTGAGGGTTCAGTGTTATACTAAATTTCTATGTGGTGTAGGTTACATTGTTATGTATATTGGACCTAAATTCATTTATTTGTGTATTTGATTTGGCTTTATCCTAGTTATTTTTTCTTCACCTTACAAATGTATTTAATTGAAATTGAATTGAATTGAAACATATATTTAATTGAGTTCATAACACTGTTGCTTACATTTTTCTTAATTGTTGGCCAGTGAATCTTGTAAGGTTTTTCTTCCTTGGATAAATAAAGGGCTTCAAGTTCATATTTTGCCTTTTATTCTTATTTTCTTAGAGGTTTTGATGATATTACTTGCAAAAAAATTTAGTGTCTGAGTATTGATGTTAATTTTGCTGGCAGAAATAGATCAAGCTGCTAGGTTGCCTCCTTTCTTCTCGCCAACTTGCTTGTGATCCTTCCAAATATTTTTTAGAGCATTTAATCTCCCGATAATTGTTCTAGGTAGCTGTGATCAAGGCAGCTGCTCTGAGACATTATTCTGTGAAATTTGTAGTGATTTGTTGGTGGTCTCCTGTCTTATGACTTGTGTGTGTTAGAGAGAATTATGCATATTTTAAGTATTTAGGTGGTACTCTTTTTGTTCTTGCGCTCTAGAATTTTGAAAAATCAGTGCAAATTCTCTACTAGAGTTTCCTTTCCCTTTTTTTTTTTTTGAAGATAGAATCTCGCACTGTTGCCAATGCTGGAGTGCAGTGGTGCGATCTCAACTCACTTCAGCCTTGACCTCCATAGCTCAAGTGATCCTCCCACCTCAGCCTCCTAAGTATCTGGGACTGCTATTGAGGACAACACACTTGGCTAATTTTAAAATTTTTCTTCTTGTAGAGATAAGGTTTTGCCATGTTGCCCAGGGCAGTTCCTGCACTCCTAGGCTCAAGTCATTCAGCCTCCCAAAGTGCTGGGATTATAGGTATGAGCCACTGTGCCTGGCCTCCTTTCATACTTGTTTCTAATTTTACTAATGTTTCTATTAGTTTCTCCTCATTGTCTTTATTTCATTTATATTTTAAATTAAAAAACAGATGTAGTTTTATTGGCTAATTTTTAAAATCTTTGATAGTAAAAATCTGGGAAGTAGTAGACTATGAAACTTAGTTAAAAGGTACAATATTTGGTAAAAAATTTAGGATTTAAACTCTCATCTTGAATCTTGCAATTTGCTAAGTATGTAAATAATTAAAATGACCTATAATTATAGTGTTGGGTTTAATTTAATAAAAACACATTTTGAGAACTTTCATAGCTTCCTACAACTTTACTTTTTTTTTTTTTTTGGTATGCCCTTCTCCGGATTGTAACAACTTTACTTTTAAACATGCCACTATGATTCTTCTTTTTTCCCTATCCTTGGAAAGCACAGAAAGGGCAGATTATCTCACATTCTGTTGGGCACGTTACTTAATCATCCTCTAGGGACAGTCAGTGTCTGCTTATTACAGCAGTAACTCAGACTTGTATCCAAATATATAAATAGCCCACATAAAGGACATAATGCTTTGAATACTAATACACTGGTCTGTCTGAAAAATCCATCTGCTTAGGTTGTGTGTCTTCTTTCTGAGCATTCATTTAGCAGCTCCAGCCTTTTTCTTCACCTCTCTAAATAGCATGATTATTAATAATGTTGGTGGAATGAGAAGAATGACTAGAAGTGAAGGTGCAGAGGGAAAAAGGTGAGAGACCAGATAACATTTCATTTGGACCCTGTTGCCCATTAGCATTTGTATTTTGGATCTGGGTTATCCTCTGACAAAAACACAAAAGTATTTATTGCACGTAAGTAAACAGTATGGCTAGAATATGTTCTTATCTTTTATCAGTGGAAGACAAAATTTGAATTGAGGTAGAGATTATCACTTGGAAACCCTTGAGTGTTACTTAAAGAGCCATATGCTTTTTCTAGTTTTAGTTTTAAAATTATATATGTAGGAAGATACTTTATAGAAAAATCTCCAATTAAATTTTTTTATTATAATTTTTTTTTTTCTTTTAAGAGATAAGTTCTTACCTTGTCACCCAGGCTCAAGTGACCTTTCTACCTTGGTCTCCCAAGTTGGTAGGATTACAGGTGTGAGTCACTGTGCTCTGCTTAGTTACATTTGTAAATAGTTGTTTGGAAATGATGTTATTTTGGGGGTAGAGTCAGAGATCAACTATAGATTAGTTGAGCAGAGACTTTATCTCTCTTTTTTTCTTTTGAGATGTGGTCTTGTTGTGTTACCCAGGCTGCAACCTCTTAACTCTTGGGCTCATGTCTTAATCTCCGTTTACTTAAATCCTGGATTGTATTTGTATAGAAGTTTTCTGAGTGATTTAGAATGAGGTATATGCTCTTAAAGATTAGATTATTTAAATTAATGTTTATCATTTTGTAAAGGTTTAATAGCTTATCGAAGATTAGAATTTTCTCTCCTTAATTATGTTTCTTCTTTTATTCATGTGTTTTGGTTTAAAGTACTTATATGGTCAGATTATTTTTTATTTTTAATTTTATACCTTGATCTCCGCTCATGACTATACTTCGTTTAACAGATTTTGAATATGGAGGCTTGTTTTGTGCACTTTATATGGGACTTTGTATTTAAATGATTTTTCAATGTTTATGTTTTTTTTAGAATGGAGTCTCAACTCTGTTGCCCAGGCTGTGCAGTAGCACTGTCATGGCTCACTGCAGCCTTGACCTCCATGGCTCAGGTGATCCTCCCACCTCAGCCTCCCGAGTACCTGGGACTACAGGTGCTTGCCACCACATCACAGCTAATTTTTATATTTTTTGTAGAGTTGGGTTTTGCCATGTCGTCCAAGCTGGTCTTGAACTCCTGCTCAAGTGATCCTCCCACCTTGGGCTCCCAAAGTAGTGGGATTACAGGCTTGAGCCACCTCGCTGGTCTGTGGCTACTTTTTAAGCTTGTTTTGTTCTGATATATGTAAAAACATTGTGCTGCATTTGAATTGTGCTTTTTTACCTCCTAAAAATGGTAAATTCTACTAGATATCGGAGTTTTAAATGTTTGGCTATATAGGATTTGCTGTTTGACCTTTTTTACCAAGACTAAATGCATGTGACTTTCGTGAAAGATGGCTTGGATGGATACAGCATGCCTGTAGAATATGCTTATGTTTGTATAGATGTTTCATAGCCTACTATAACAGCTTATATGTAAGTAGGATCATTTATTAAATTAAATAAAAATGATTATAGAAAAAGGGATATGAATTAGGGATAGGTGTAAAAAGGAACTCTCATAACCTTTGACAAGAGTAAAATAAAAATAAAATGAAAATAGAGTCATTCACCTTATTCAGCAAATATTAATACACACCAGCCATGTGCTGGTCCATGTTCTTGGCTCTGAGAATTTAGCAGTGGTCAGAATAGACATGCCTGCCCTAATGGGGTTTATTTTAGTTGGTAAAGTTAGACAATAAAGAAATTAAAAAGTGGATAGTATGCTCAGAAGATAAGTGACATGAGAAGTTAAAACAAGGAGGGGAGGAGAATAAGTACAATCGGATACAGAGAACATTGCAGTGTTAAATAAGTGTAGTTAGGGTGGAATCTGAAAGGATGAATTTCTATGAAATGCTAAGGAAATGCCACTAATAATGAAGAGACAAAGGCAGTTATAAGAAGATAGACGGTGGTGGATATTATGCAACAGAGAAATCGGCTGAATTCTAAATAAAGTGATTCCAAGTGCAGAGTCAGGAGAGCCATTTCTCTGTATTTTTGCTTTTCTGCATATAACTATCTTCTCTCTCTTTTTATTTGCACATTCTTGAGAATAGAGTCTTTCATAGTCCTAAGAAATTATTTTATCTAAAATAATGAGATAAAAGCTTGCAGCCTGGTCCTTTTGCTTCCATTCTAGCCTCTGTAATACCATGAGTTGTTTTAAAATGCTCAACTAGGGTTAATCATGCAAAATAAGTTTCAAAAAACAGGTTGACATCAGGATGTAACATTTATATTAAATTACTAAGCTTTTATATTTTCAGTTTGAAATAACTTTATGGAGTATTTGCTGTCTTCATTTAAATTGTAGTAAAGCATGTGGATACCTTTTGGTCTCCCTGATCAAGGATATTGCCTTCTAGAAAAAGTGGCTACCACCTGGGCTGAATCTCAACCGAGAATGATCTAGACTGTTCTTAAATGTGTATGAAGCCCATTAAAAAATTTAAAAAATATTTAAATGTAATTTTTTCAGTCACCAACAAAATCTATTCTTTCTAAGGTTTCAGGCATGTGTATTCAGTGATGTGAGAACCTTTACAGCCTTTATTCAAAGTTGTTACTGAGAGCTTTAACTGAGAAAGGCGAAGAGAGATAACAATTTAGGGATTTTTGTGATACTGAATTATTGAATGTGCTGGGTGAGAGACAGAGAGATAGATGTCTGCAAGGAGGCAGGTACATGGAGAGTTAGGCAATAATTCTTCACTATAAGAATAAAGACTATGTTAATTTGTGGAGATATTTTGAAAAGTGAGGCTTTAGTAGTTCTCATATTACTGAAGAAAGTCTTTGGAAGCAATTTATCCCCTTCTCAGTTTTGTTTTGTGACTATTCTCTGTAGCTAATTCTGAATAAATTACTATGTTGGAAGGATTGCCAGTTCAGGAACATTATTTCCACATTCTCAATTATTAGGGTGTAGAAAAGCGGTAACTTTCCTTTCCCATCAGTGGTCATGTTTAGTAGCGAAAATGACAGTTGCTGCTAATGGAGGGTCACAGAAAGCCCAGGAAACAGAGCAGTAATTATTGGAAAACTCTTGGTGAAAATGTGTATGTGCTTACCCAAGGTCTAGACTAGTATAATCAGATGTGGACAATGGGCTGTAATGTAGTTATGGGAGATGGTTGTCATCATTACCATTATTTATTGAGCTTCTAGTATGAATCTTTTCTAGTTGGTCACTTGATAGGGCTGTTTGTTTCCTAAGGCTGACACAAGCATTTTTTTCTTCCTTCTTGCACCGTAGGTATAAATTATACATAGTTTTTTCTTCATAATATTAAAGTATGTGAATCATTTTATGCTCTGCATTTAGACATTTAATCTACAGTAAACTCAACATTTTGGGGCTGCTTATAGTAATTAAAACTTTAATTTACCTTTAATTCTTTGTTTGAAAGTAGTTTACACAGCTGTTGGATAAAATTGCTGTTGCTAAATATTGTATAATCTGCATATTTAGGAAAATAAGCATGTAGATGAGAAAAATTGACCCCTTAGAATAGCAAAAAAGTCATTTCAATATCTTACTAGTTTAATTTTTGAAGTCATTTTTAAATTTTCCTTAATAAAAGGACAAATCATATTGTGTATATATTTAAAATAAGTGAGAGGTATGTAGTTAATACCTTCTCAGATACTTTGATTTTAAAACATTTTGTAAATTGTGAAGGAAAAGATATATATGTTCCCCTTCTTCTCTGAAAAGTATTATTAAATACTTTACATATATCCCAATCACTTTTTATAATTTACATATATCCCAACCACTTTTTATAATATTATTTTAAATAAGTAAGGTTAGAAGGTAATAATTTTGTGTTATGCAGTGAAAATATTTCAAACTTAAATTTATGATATAGTTAAGTCTAATGTAAAAGCTCCAGGGTTTTGCTGTTAATTGCTTAGGTAAATTTAGATGTTTGGAATATTTATTTTGAACTATTTCCACAAACTATCCACTCACCAAATAATAAAGGGGTATAGCCTACCTGAACAGTACCTCTTAGAGGCTATGTTTATTTAAATAAAAAGAAGCAAAAATTTTTTTTGTCTTTTTTTCTTTTTAGATTTTTTCTTTTCCCTTTTCTGCTTCCTTAATCAGTTCTGGTTAAGGAAGCACATTTTTTGGGAGAATAGAGTAATATACATAGAATTCTAGTAGAATTCTTACAAGATGTTCTATAAACAAGTATAATATATGCTGTACTTACAATAATCATTAGGCATAAAATTGACATAAAATAAGCTGAGGATTGTAGTTCACTCCTGTAATCCCAGCACTTTGGGAGACCAAGGTGAGAGGATTGCTTGAGCCTAGGAGTTCATGACCAGCCTGAGCAACATAGCGTGATCCTCCTGTCTCTTTAAAAAAAAACTAGCTGGGCATGGTAGTGTGCACCTGTAGTCCTAGCTACTTGGGAGTTTGAGATAGGAGGGTCTCTTGAGGCCAGGATTTCCAAGATCAGCCTGGGCAACATAGCAAGACCATTGTCTCTACAAAAACGACTTTGAAAAGAAAGATTGACATAAAATAAAGGTCTTTGTAGGATAGAATTGCAGAGTATTCCTTAGAGGGAAAGAGGATTGAAATGGGTCTGAAGGAATTAAGGTTTTGGATATAAGGAAAGGACAAAATAGTTGATTGGGAGTGGTTTATGGCACTCATTTTCTACCATTCATTCAGTATCTATTTATTGATTATAATCTGTGTGCCAGGTACTATTCTAGAATCTGAGGATATAACTGTGAATAAGTCTATGCTGTTATAGAGGAGAAAACAAATCATAAACAAGCAAACAAAAAAACAATTCAGATAGTAAGAAATACTTGGAAAAAAACAAAGCAGGGTAATGTTATAAGAGTATGGAGTGTTTAGAAAAATCTTTTGAAGGGGAGACACTTAGTTTGAATGAAGAGAAATAGCTAACCCTTTGAGATTTATGTCACAACATTTTAAAGTGAGGAAACAGCAAGAGCAAAGGCCTTAAGGAGTGAATAGTATTTGTGTATTATTTAAACAAATTGAAGGCCAGAGTGGTTGGAACAAAATCAGCAAGAAAGAGAGAGTAAAGCTTGGAAATGTCAAGGGAAGTATTCAATATTGGGATCATATAGGGCCCTATAAGCTATGCTAAAAAATTTGGATTAAATCATATTCAGTAAGAATACATCGCAGAGTTTTTAATAGAGGGGTGGCGTGATGTAACTTACAGGGTTTTGTTGTTGTTGTTTATTTGTTTGTTTTGTTTTTGAGACAGGATCTCTCTGCTATACAGGCTGGAGTGCAGTGGCTTATTGCAGCCACATACTCGTGGCTTACGTGATTCTCCCACCTCAGCCTCCTGAGTAGCTGGGACCATAGGTACATGCCACCATGCCCAGCTAATTTTTTTTTCTTTTTGGTAGCCATAGGGCTTTGCTATGTTGTCCAGGATAGTCTTTAGCTCCTGGGTTCAAGCAGCCCTTCTGCCTTGGCCTCCCAAAGTGCAGGAATTGTAGGCATGAGCCACTAGGTTTGTCTTTTTCATTCTGTTGGTTTTGTCCTTTCATGCACAGAAGATTGTTGTTGTTGTTGTTTTTCCTTTTTCGTTTAAAAAATAGGGAGTCTCACTGTGTTGCCCAGGCTAGTCTCAAATTCCCGAGCTCAAGTGATCCTCCTGCTTTAGCCTCCCAAAGTGCTGGGATTATAGGTGTGAGCCAAATCACCTAGCCCAGAAGTTTTGATGTGGTCCATTTTATATATTTTTTCTGTTATTGCCTGTGCTTTTGGTATTACATCCTAGAAATCATTGCCAAGTTCAGGATCATGAAACTTTTCCTTATGTTTTCTTCTAGGAGCTTTATAGTTATAACTCTTACATTTAAGTCTTTGATCCATTTTGAGGTAATTTTGTGTAAGATTTAAGGTAAGTACTTTAGTCTCTGTATGTTGCTATAAAAAATACCTGAGACAGGGTAATCGATAAATAATAGCAATTTATTTCTCGTGGTTTTAGAGGCTTAGAAGTCCAAGATTAAGACACTGGCAGGTTTTAGTGTGTGGTGAGGGCTGGGTCTCTGCTTCTAAGATGGCACTTTGAGAACTGTGTCTTCATATGGTAGAAGCTGAAAGGGCACAAGAGGCTAAACATTGTGTGAAGACTGTTCAGGGCCTTAATTCCATTTACTAGGGAGGAGCCCTCATGGCCTAATGACTACATTAGGTTATTAGGTCTATAGTACTCTTAATAGTATTGCACTGGAGATTAGGTTTTGATAAGAATTTTGGGGGGAATACAAATATTCAAGCCATGGCAGCAAATATCCAATTTCATACTTTTGTCTGTTGATATCCAGCTTTCCTAACACCGTGACTTATATTCTTAGAAGGATGAATTGTGATAGGCTCAGTACGCAGGGCAAGAATGAAAGCACATAAATCAGTGAAGATATTACTAAAGTATTCTAGAGAAGAAAGGATGGTGACTTAGAATGATGTGATAGCAATGGTGATAGAGAGAAGTAAACATATGTGATATATTTAATAGTTAAAGCAGTAGAACTTGCTTTCATGAATGGGATTTGGAGGTGAGGAAATGACAAAATCAAGGATTATTTCTTGAGTTTGAGTGGACTTTGGTGCTATTTATTGTGGTGGGACAAACTGAAGTAGTCATGGGGAAGAGGTATTATGGGCATGGGTAGGTAGAATCAAGAGTTCTGCTTTGCAGTGTTGGATTTGAAATGCCCTATTGGATATCCAAGTGAAGGTTTTTAGTTAGGCAACTGGCTCTGTGACTCAGAAATACAGGAGACCAAGGGTAGGGTTAGAGATGTAAACATAGGAATTAGTTGTATATAGGTGAGATTAAAAGTCGTAGAACTGGATGAAATAATTTAGAAGGAGAAAAGAATACACAGCTGACCTCTTGGACATTGTGAGATTTATAGGTAATGCAGCGGAGGATGTAGCAAAGGGGGCAGTGAGGAAGCTTGGAGGAAAACCAAGAAAGGGCTATATATTATTGAAAAAGTTAAGAGAAGAAAATGTTTCAAGAACCTTAAGAATCTTTTCACAGTTATCTTTCTATTTGTATATTTGTCCTATAACTTTCCATATTAAATTGTGAACTCTTTGTGGACAGTGTTATGCATGTTTGTATTCCTTACAAGTAGCAGCTTAGACCTGACTGGCAGAAGTGGATAGTCAAAGAGTTTCTTTTCCTTGTAAGTACTGCTGGATCCATAGCAATGACCAGACACTATTCTATGCTTTGGTTATGTAAAGATAAATTATAACTAGTTGGTGCATTGTAAAATGGAAGACAGATTTGTAAATATGTAATTGAAATTGTGTTATACAGACAGCTTCAAAGTAATAAGTACTAAAGAAGAGGCTTATACCCTTTGGGAGGGGATTACTTCTGTGGAGGGAAAGCAGGTGTGGGATCACAAAAGGTTTTGTAGTGAACCTTTACTTTGGTTTAGCTTTGATAGTAGGTTAGATGGAATGTGAAGTGAGGTCATTCCTCAGACAGTAGGAACAGAGGCAAAGAGGTGTACAATAACAGGGTGTAATGTTTGGGAAAGTAGTTCTTGGCCTAGAGTATGAAAGTTTAACAACAATGAGACTGATTTCTAAGCCATGCAAAGGTGTTTAGTCTCTTTCATAGATCATGGGAAGATGGCTGATACCTTGTAAACTATACAGCGATGATCAGATCTTCATTTTTAGGAAGATGACCCTGATGAAGAATTGGCAAGAATAGTAAGACTCATGGAAGGAAGTTGGATTGGAGGTTATTATTACAATCAAAACCGTGATCCTAAGTGCCAGTGAGTTTCCAGTGAAGGGCACTGGAAAATATTACAAAGAAACACAACTTTTAAAGTTATTGCAGAGGTAGAATGAGCAGTACTTAGCCTATTGGATCTGTAGGATGATGACGAAGGAAGATATGACTGATATTTCTAGTTTCAGTAACTGGATAAATAATGGTTGTTAATGGGGTAGAGACTGAAAGAATGAATGATCTCTGGATAAGGGACTATTTTGATAAATCGTGATACATTCCATCCACAGGAGTCACTTGAAGCTGTTTTGATTACATAATGGTATACAGTTAAGTAAAATATACAAGTAGTATAGTACGACTTCTTAAGTGTTTAAAAATATTATTACAAAACACATAAACATGTACATGTGTATACATATATATGCACATAAATATTCTATATGTGTTTCATATGTATGCACATAAATACTGTTTATGTTTCTATAAATTTAGATAAATGTAAGGACAGGAAGATAAACTACTGATAGTAGTGACGTATTCTGAAAGTGAACAGGAAAGGGGGTTGGGAGCTTTCACTTACTGCTTTATTAATAAAGTGTTCCATGGTTTTTAAACACTACATAACCAGAAAAATTCATGAAACATCAACACAGAAAGTTACATGATGAATCATCTACCTATCTAAGTTTCTATGTCAGTAAATGGACACCTTAAAAACTAATTGATAGGAAGGGATGTTTTGGTTCTCTTGAAAATATAACACACAAAATTTTTTCTCTTTATAACTTTGTTCATACTGTTTTCTGAAGTATCTTTCTCTCTTTGTTGCTTTTGCCCTTTATTTAAGGTTCAACTTCATGCTCTAACTTTCTATTGGAGCTTTCTTTTCATCTTTAGTAGATTATTGTGATCTTTGCTTTTATAGAGATATGATAGCAAATGTATTCTTATGTTCTAATTTTACTTGTGTTGCTTATTTATAACAAATTTCCACAAATTTTGCAGCTTAAAACAACTTATGTTTACTATCTTATAGTTTCCGTGAGTCAGAAGTCTAGATTCAGCTTAGCTGGATCTTCTGCTTAGGGTTTTACAAGTCTACAATAAAGGTGTTGGTCAAACTGCATTCCTCTTTGGAGCTTGGAGTCATTTTTCAAGCTGACATATTTCTTGGCAGAATTCAGTTCCATGCTGCTGTGGGACTGAGGTTCCCATTTTCTTGTTTACTGTTACTGAGAGGATGCTTTCAGCTCCTACAGGTTGTTCATACTGCCCTGTTTCATGGACTTCTGACACATAGCCACTTACTTCTTCTTCAAGGGTGGCAGGAGAATCTCTCTAGTGTGCTAGGGCAGAGCTTTATTACATAACACAAGCACCAGAGTGATTATCCCATCACTGTTGGCATGTAAAGCAACCAAATTAAGGAATGATTATCCCATAATCTTTACCATATTCTGTTTGCTAGAAGGAAGTGCCAGATTCTGCCCAGGTTGAACTCAAGGGGCTGGGATCATATAAAGCCATGACTCACTGGAGGTCACATTAGGGTATATCCATGATAGCACTTACATTAATTTGAGTTTCAAGCTGGAAAAGACTCCAGTGTATTATCTTTTTCCCCAACTAAAAATATAATGAAAGGTCATCTTTGGTGCTTAACCTAGTCTATAATGTAATATGTGTTGAACAGATGTTTGACAGTGTTTTAAAAGGCAGAGGGACAAAAATGTTGAAAGATCAGAATTGGCACTCAGAAGATTTATTCAGTTATAATGTGGATTAAATGACGAAACCTTCATTTTTAGGCCATTGGCTATAAAACAGCATAAATTAAAGCTGAGACTATTACAAAGGAAATATTGAAGATTTGTTGATTGATTAGGGGCCTAGAGGAAGGTTAGAGAAGAGGGAAGAGACTAGAATAACTTTGAGGTTACTTGTTTGGGGACTAACAGGATACTATGCCATTGACTAATCAATCCAATTAATGTTTGAGTGTACAAGGCAATATATTGACGTTAAATTCACAATGTGGTTTTAGGTCTCTAGAGGGAAACTAAGAAACCAAACCAGTATTTCACATCTGTACTCTTGAAAGCCCTTCCCTTCTTTATCTGTAGAATCAGAGGAAGTTATTCATTAGTGGGGTTTAAAATTACACTAGGGATTGTTTTTGTCTATAATGCCTACACGAGTACTGTTTAATAGCATTTGAAAACAAAATATCCTGATGATGTCATTCCCAAATCATAGATAAGGTATTGCATTAACTTCTAAAGTAGCTGGAAGACAGTTTGAGGACAGAAGAGAGGGTCTGACCAATGTGGAGTCAAATTATAATAGTGTATGTGAGCTTAATAGAGATCGAAACAAAGTGATTGAAAGGCAGAAAGCCTTTTTATTTTCTTTAAGGATTTTCTGTTTTCCTTTCTTGTAGTTATTGATTGCTCTAAAGCGTCAAAGAACAGAGAAATATAAGTAGGAGGACTTAAGCCTCACTTGCTAGCCCAGGCATGTGCATGCTTTTTCTGTAAAAGCCAGATAGTTCTTTAGGCCTTGCAGTACATACTGTCTTTGTCACAACTGATCAACTCACTGTAGTACAGTGATTTGAAAACAGCCTTGGATAACACTTAAACAAATGGGCATAGTTGTGCTCCTGTAGAGCTTACTAATCAAAAACAGTTGGTAGGCCCACAGGCCTTAATTTGCTGACCCCTGTTCTAGATTATTGGCAGTTGGGTGTATTTTCTTTTATATTTCCCCAAACTCAGATTGTTCATAATATTCCTCAGGATTATTTTTCCTCTTAACGTATATTGTAAACATTGTTTTGTCAATTCGGAAGCTTTTTAAAATTATATGATTGTATATTTTGATTCTTTAAGGTTTTCACTTTTTTTTTTGAAAGAAAGAAAAAAGAAAGAAAGAAAGAGTGAAAGAAAGAAAAAAAAAAAGAATGTGAGAGAGAAAGAAAGAGGAAGAGAAAGAGGGAGAGAGAACGGGATTCCTGTTCTATTGCCCAGGCTAGAATGCAGTC
>CAUYLG010064935.1:0-26644 GCA_963573385.1 Cacajao melanocephalus | reverse complement strand
TTTCTTTTTCCTGTTTGTTATGGTTTTTTGTTTTCTTTTATCTTTCAAATGAACTCCCCCTTTGGTTTACCTCCAACTACTTTTAAAAAAAAAAAAAAAAAAAAAAAAAAAAAAAAAAAAAAAAAAGATTTATCCATGGGGCATCTTGCTCCCCAGGTTAACACATTTTTTTTCTTAAAAAGAATTTTTTTTTTTAATTGAGACACAGTCTTGCTATGTTGCCCAAGCTGGTCTTGAACTCCTGGCCTCAAGTGATCCTCCTGTCTCAGCTTACCGAAGTGCTGGGATGACAGGCGTAAGCCACAACACCAAGCTTTCACACACACACACACACACACACACACACACACACACAAACACACACATTTTTTGAGATTGAGTCTGGCTCTGTCACCCAGGCTGGAGTGCAGTGGCGTGATCTTGGCTCACTGCAACCTCTGGCTTCCAGGTTCAAGCAATTCTCCTGCCTCAGCCTCCCGAGTAGCTCGGACTAGAGGCGCACACCAAGACACCCAACGAATTTTTTTGTATTTTCAGTAGAGATGGGGTTTCACCGTGTTAGCCAGGGTGGTCTCGATCTTCTGACCTTGTGATCTGCCCGCCTTGGCCCCCCAAAGTGCTGGGATTACACGCATGAGCCACTGCACCTGGCCCCACATATACATTTTTAAAATCTACACAGTCATCTAAAGTATGGCTATGAATAACATCTATCCAATCTGAATAACTAGGGCAGATGTGGAAGCAGCACCAAAGGAAAACTATTCCACTTGGCCAATGTCCCAAGGAGACATACCTATATAAATAGGTTTAACTCTTTTCATCCTTAAACTTCTATTTGGCTATTTCAGAAGTAAATACCAGATACAGAAGGTGTTTAAGGTAGGGAAGTAATGTGTTTTTATTAATGAAAATCAGTCACTATTGGTAACAATAAGATTGTCACCAAATATTCTTACTATGTGTCTTTTTTGTCACTACTCTTCTCCTCAGAGTCAATCTTCTGGCCCATGCCACCATTGCTTCTACTTTTGAGTTTTAAAAAGGGATCAACCTATTAGTTCTTTCCCCATTAAACACTGCTATGATAATGAATTAATTCATACTTTAAAATTTACCTTCAAGTCTTTATTTCCTCATATTGGTTTTACCAATCATTCATTAATTGAGTTGACATTTATTAAATGCTTACTACATGCTGATCAGTGCGGTGAGGTGCTGCAGACACAATGGCAAACCATAAAATGTTTGGAGGAGGCAACATAGTATATTGGTTAGGAGCCTGGGCCTAGTCAGAAAGACTTAGGTTAGAATTCTGATTTGGCTATTTATTAGCTGTTTGCCTTGGGAAGGTATTTCAACTCTTCGGCTGGTTTTTGTCATTTGTAAAATAAGGTGATATTTACTTTGCATAGTACCTGGGTTATACATAAAGTATAAGTGCTCAATAAATTAGTTACTACTGCTGCTATTATTAACAGATCTTACCATAAAATGTGTGATAGAGACATATTAATAATCAAGTTCAGTCAGTATAGTCTAATAAGAACTGTAATATTGGTAAGTATAAAGTGCTATATGGGTACAGATGAGAGGTATTTAACCTAGACTTGTGGAGGGGCGAGTGGCCAGAGAAGGCTCTGAAGCTGAAGCCTGAGGATGAACAGAAATTACTATATAGGTGAACTGGGGCAGGAGAAGTAAAGAGTATTCAGTTCAGAGAGAGCAGTATGTGTATAGGCTTAGGGACTGAAAAATGTTCAGTATAGCTGACTGTGATAAGGAGAAAAGCAAAAACTAAGGCTGGAAATCTACTTTGAGATTATTCATGGCATTTGTAAACTATGTTAAACAGTTTTGTTTTTCACAAAAGATCAATATATTACTATTAAAAATAGCTGGAGACGGAAGGTGCCATAATCAGATTTTAGATTTACAGAAGAAACTATAGCCACAGTGTAAAAAACACATTAAGGATGGAGTTGAAAGGTGAGAAAATTAGAGAGTAAAAAACCAATCTGAAGGCTTTCTAATATATCCAGTGTAAAGTGATGGTGATCTAAGATAATGACAGTAGAAATGGAAACAAGAGATCTGAAGGTCTACTATCCCCTTCACTTCAAGTTCAAAATACTACTCAGATTTTCTGAGCACCCATTGAGTATCGTTTTAGGGTACCAGTGATAAAAAGTAATTAACACAAAGTAAACGTTCTCAAGAAACTTATATTCTAGAAGAGCCAGGCATACAAAAAGAAATCATAAAACAATAGGAGACTGCATTGGTATCTATCTAGAATAAGACTTAGATACATAAGTATTTTATGAGAGTTCAGAGCTACGGGTGGCATCTGATCCAGTTTGATATGGTATGCAGTTTATGGGAAGCCTTTCTAGAAAACTTGAGGTTACTAGGCAACAAAAAGAAGAATATACATTCTAGATAGAAAAACCAGTATGAACAAAGGCCCTCAAGGAAGAAAGAATACAGCTATGTAAATCAGCAGTTTGATGGTACCAAAGCAAGAAGTAAAAGACAAGTTACAAGTATAAGCCTATGGATGGTCAGGACGGGCCTTGCAGACCAGTTAAAGACTTTGGGCTTTATCGACACACCAAGGAGAGCTGTTGGAGGGTTATAAGCAGAAAAATGCCATGATGACATGTGGCACCTGATCTACTCCTAAAAGTAAGCAATTATAACTCTAAATCCCTATTCTCTCAATGTCCTTTTCAGCCAAACCTTTTAATTGAAATAGTATTTTATAAAACTACGTTACTATTTTACCTTTAAAGCTTATGAATGCTTTATCTCTCCAGGAAAAATGTTTAAATTGTTTAGGAAGGGCATAGTCAGTGGACTAAAAAGTAATTTGTAGATTTATCAGGACTGACAGTGTTTTGAATCTTATCTGAATATATTTATTTAACTTAAAGGAAGAGCAAAGGTAGCTGATATAAAGTAAGTTTTACATTAAGACATTATGGCAAATAGCCAATATTTTGAAAGCTCTAAATGTTTTTTTACAAATGCTTAAAATAGTTATTTACTCTATATATTATCACCATAAAGACACTCTCGTTTTTACTTCAATCAAGACAAATGACTTACTCTATTACCTTTCTTCAACTTAATATTTCCAGGTATTTATACTTCTTTAACATTATAATGAATAATGATAACTTCATTATTATTAACAAATCAAATATAAAGGAGAACTTTATAATCATGCCCATTCTAAAGATTTTTTTAAAGCCATAATTTATGTACTGTTAAAGAGGATTCAAATGAAGTATTCGAGGGTACACAACAAAATGAGGAGAGATTATCATATATTAATACTTAATCTAAAAAAATAAGGGATGGGAAATGTTTGACATTTTAAATAAATATAAAAGATTTCCCTCAGTAAAGAATAAAAATGTTTAAGTCATTTACGTCTAACTTGAAACCAAACTACGTATGCATCTTAGTTCAAATAGAGTCTTAGAACAAAGAAGTCTGTTTTCTTCCATTAAAAAAGCCCTGCTGTAAACTTAAAATTCTAAACCCCACTAATCAGTTCAAGGCATGACAATCAATTAAAGCAAACCTTTTAATTTCTACAACTTCCATAATTCATTTATTCCAGCTTTCATTTAAAATCACTACCTCAATGATGAACTTTTGACTTGAACTTTTACAAATTGCTAAGGACATGGCAAGGCAAAACACTGAGACAGATTATAGTTTCAGGAAAGAAGGCTGAAGAACTTTAGCTTTGTCCCCAGAAGTAAAAAAATTGCAACTGTTTTATGTAACATAATCATCTCAGGTTCTCTCAACCCACACACAAACTGGAAACATAAAGGGCAAGTAGAACATAGTACCTATCACTCACTACTGTTTTTTAAATCCCAGAATTGGTTTTAAAACCTTATCCTTGGCTGTAAAGTCAAATAAACATTAAGAAAACTGGCTCACTTTAATCAAAGTGAGAAATAAATAAATAAATAAGACTTTTCCCTTTTGCATATATCCAAATATTCTCTACCTCTTTCTCCATACTTTATGAACAGCAATCATTTTACCAAGAATTGTAATATATAAAAAATTTCCACTAAACTTCACCACATAAGAAAAAGTTTTATTATAAATCTAAATCAATTCAAAAGCTTTCCTGAAATGTTTTCCAGTTCTGATAGTTTAAAAATAGTGAAATTAATTTACTGATCATCTACATAAGCCTATCAAAATAAAATTACTTCCAAGCATGACTTAGCTGCAAATGAAGACTTTAAAAAAGTTAAAACCAGTAGAAAATACATCTTTTGAATCACATAATACAAACCATTTACGTGTTTCACAAAACTGTTCAGTGCATGCATATACCTGTGATAAAAATCTAAATTTCATCAAATTCAATATGCTGGTCTGAAGTTCCCAGCAGTTTTAAGATTAGATTCTTTTCTTTTGTGAATATTTGTTTAAAATGTAATAAGATTCCGTTCCTTTTGCACTACTGAAGTGTGTGTCCTGAGAGTAAAGAAAAACAAAAATGGAGAGAACCACTGATTCACTCAACGACTTGAATCACCTTTCTAAATACAAATCAGATTTCCAGGCTCCTCACTTCTCTTGGTGGGGAGCAATATGCTAAAAATGAAACCAGACACACAAGTGAGACAGAAGGAAGTTTCTCAGATCAAGAAGATTGGCAGAGAAGATTTGCTTTAGGAACTCTCAGAATATGGACAAAAGACACAGCAAAATCATCACAGCTTCTCCCAAAACTTAATAAGCTTCTTTCATTCTCCAGAGAACATAAAACATCCTATTCTACTTGTTATTTCTATCTGTAAATGAAAAACTATTTTTGTATTTTTGATCGTACTCATGGAAATGTGGCAACATTGCTCCTGAATCTCTGCTGTTTCCAACCAATTTATTTGGAATCAGATTGAATTTGTAAAGTAAAAAGTATTTTAAGGCACTTAACTTCTATGAAATAAAACAGATTTTCCATATAGGCTGTTGCTACTATAATGAGTATCTAAAGCAAAAATAAGGAAAAACTGGAGAGCACAGAATAAAAACATGTAGAGTAACAAAAACAGTCTATAGCTAGAAGAAGACCAAATATGAAGCAAACTCAATTCCTATCCCACTATTAAAGTGTTATGTAAATTAGCTACTTGCTTTCATTTAATTGTTCATTTCCTTTCCCATCCTCTTGATTATTTATTAATAATATTTCTGGATTTGAGGCAATATAGTAGAAACGTTTCTCACATTTGGTGAAATACTCAGGCACTTGGTGAGACAGTAGTTTTTTAACTGCTTTATGTTGGCAATGGATTCATAGTGAAAGCACAATATGACAAGCAGACTATTCAGAATTTGAAATTCTATACACTGTTTTAGGTATAACCTAGGTATTGATTTTATTAATAGGATGACTATCTCAACCAAATCAATACTAGTTACAGAGATTTAATTTTGTAGTTTTCTCCTAGTAATTAGGCCTTTAGCAGCCTATTTGGTGAATTCAGAAGTCTGAGAATCAAGAGAACTGGGAAGTGAATTTCACCTGCTATTTCTTCTCCCTCATTCTCTGGCTCTGCTCCAATGTTTTCATTTCTTTTATGCACACACTTCTTCAAAATCTGCCCAACTTTTTTTTTTTACACCAATCAGCTTCTTATAGAGAAAGTTAATTGCCAGTAAACTGGGTAAGCTGCTTTCTTCTATTAATAATAATAATCACCCAATTCCTCTGATGATATATAAGCCCAAAGTTGTTGATCCCAAACAGTTCTACTAGTAGAAACACATATAATGCAATAATAAAATGCAAATCAAAGCAAGTATTAGGATATTATCATATTGTGAGAAAACTCTCAGATAGATCTTAAAATTTTTGTTTGATAGGGGAATTGCTAGAGATAGTTAATTGAAAGCTACGCAGCAAAGAGACTGATTCTAGTTACTCTTTCCAGAAAATCCAGCTTATCTTCACAGTTACTACTACCATCACAACTATCACAACATCTGGGTATATAAGATGGGCCCTTAATCACACAGAACTATAAAACCCAGTTTCTCTACATGTGCACATAAAGCATCAGTTTCCACTAAGTGATAATAACAGCCTTCAACCTCACCAATATGGCAATGATAACTACAGGTGAACAGAATAATGAAATGGTAACTACAAACTATCAAAAAGCATTCTTTCCAAATACTCTTCAACCAAGGATTGAGCGCTAGCATCTCCTTCTCTCAAAAACATTTAGGGTACTGATTATCCACAGAGTGAGGTGATTACAGCACATGTGAAATTACAAAATTGTCCCTAAGAAGATATTTATTTATTTATGTTTATAAAACATTTATGAATGGTCCACTATGTGTCAAGCATTGTGCTAGGTACTAAGGCTGCAACAAAAGCAAGATTACCCAGAAACTCTGAAACAGTGGCCTAAATGTTTCTTCCAACAGTTTTTATCTCTCTATAAATGACTAGGTCATTTATAGAGAGATAAATTAGCACTGAAAATAAAAAATATAAAATTAAAAATAATATGGCTTTGGAGATAGTGAGTGGTACCAGAGTGCTCTGAGTAAATAAAAAGAGAAAAAATGGGCAGGTGTAACATCTGTAAGATTCAATTCCAATTTGTAATTTACTTATTTATACTCCATCTTTTCCATAAGGATTAAAGGTAGCTTAGAATAATTTATAAAATATAAGAAGATGAGAAAAATTACAAATAAAAGATAACAAAAAAGAAAACAAGGGCAGTAGTTATAAACCAAAGATAGGATAGGTTTAAAATTTTGACTTTTGGTGGCTAAAAATTTTGACTGTAGGCTTTCTAGTAAACAATTTAAGTAGGAAAACCTTATCAGTTATTCCATTCAATACCCAAAAGATAAAAAAATATCAACTACTTTGAAGAACTATTATGTATTAAGCCAAGAATATTTTCAGAGTTAAAGACATTATTATCATATGATTGGCAATTATCAATTACATCCTTAGAAGAGATGTAATGACAAATTTCACAGGGCCGTTCCTTACAGTATCACTTCACAGAAGACAATGGTTTGACTCCCATTGTAGATTTCTTAATGTTGTCAGTTATTCAGAGAACTTGGTTGAAAAACAGATCTAACATCCCCTCTGAAAACCAGAATGCTTATGAAAAAATGTATGCCTGAAGAGGTTACCCCTGCAACTGGAAAGGAGTGAAGAGTACTCTGCAGACAAGAATGACATTATGTTTAGGAAATATATTTAAATTTATCTTCAATAAATAGACAAATGGGTACTTGCCCTGAAGTCCCACTCCATAAGCATAGCCTCAGATTTTTTATTTTGCAAAATATCCAGGGTACACATTTCCAGGCACACTGATCAGGGTCCAAAGAGTCAGCATATTGGGACAGTGAAAGATCCATGAAAACCTATAGATAATTCAGTATCTACTCAAGGAGGTGAGCTTTAATTAACTGCATTACTGTAATTGAGAATAAGACTTAGTACAATACGTTACCACCAACAGTCATGGATCTGGTCAAAGGAGGCTGTAGCAAAGTTTCTTCATCATTAAATTGCTTCTTAAGTTCTTCCACAGATTCCAAATGGAGTTGAAGAAATTCTGCTGTTGCTGCTGATGCTTCTTCTTTAACAGGATCTATCATTCTCTTCAGAAGTACTAGGTCATCCTTTCGGACTTTCAAACAAAGTTTCTCAATTTCTCGGATATTGGATCGGAGTTGCTATAAAAGAAAAAAAGCATTAATGCCACCATTTCTGAGTATAAAATATCTTTCTTTTCAGAAGTAATGTTATAATAGTTGTGGATGGAAATTATTACAAATGTCTCCACAATAGAAGGTGTAGCATAATACTTTTACATTTTCCATGTCTCTGGCTGGCCAAATCCAGCAATTTTGGAACCCACATCCTCATACTTTGAATTTATTTAGCATTTTTTCCTTCATTAAATGTGATTATTACCAAGATAAATGCTCTTCACAATAAATCAAACACTGCAGAAACATATGAAATAAAAATGATTTTCTCACTTGACTTATCCCACTGCTCTCTTAACCCAATCCTCCCACCCGCTTCTCATGGCTCATGCACACATTTCACATATATAAGGTTTCTCTCTTTTTATTAAAAAAATGGATTACATTATACACAGTAATCTATAATTTGTCATTCCATACCCAACTTAACAGTATCATCATGGATATCCTTCCTGCTCAATGGTTGCACTATATTCCACGGTGTAAGTGTAGAATGATTTATTCAATCATTCCTTCGGTGATCAACAGTCATTCATGTTGTTTCTAATTTTTAGTTATTACAAACTATGAAACAAATATCCTTGCAATAAGTCCTAATTTACTATATTAGTATATATTAACATTACCGTATATACTAATATATTATTTTTTGTAGGAAAGACTCCCAGAAACTGGAATATTCAAATGATAATGTACATTTTTTTTCAGAAGCTATTGTTGGTTTTTTCCCAAAAAGGTTCAATTCATACTAGTACCAAAGTATGAATGCCTATTTCTCCACATGATGCCAGTCCTGCATGTTATCTCACTGTTCTTTACTCTGCACTTCTCTATGAATGAAGTTGTTCAGATTTTTGTCAAATGATTTTCCTTCTTCTTAAGAGATACCTACTGGCTTAGTCATAAATTTTCCTCTAATATGTTGTTATAATGATTTATGTATAGATTTTGTGGTATAGAGTCATCTTTATATTCCTGGGATAAATCCTTTCTAGTCAATATATATACTTTTTAAATACAATGCTCAATTCATTTGCTAGTATTTTATTTGGAACTTTAGCACGTGTGTGTGTGTGTGTGCACGTGTGTGTGTGTACGTATGTGCACATACACAGTTTGTGTACTTCTACTATCTTTACTAGGTTTAAACTCATTTTAACAGGTTTAAGGTTGTGCTAGCTTCATAAAATACACTGGGGAGCTTTCTCTTTCTCAATGGTCTATACTTTGAAAACAAAGAAACTATCCCCTGAAGATTAAATAGAACAATTTTGCAAGAATAATCAAAGTAAGATGTTTCAAAAAAGTTACATGTGTATTAGTGTATTTTAAATTATTTTCCCTAAAGTATTTTCACAAATGTTAATGTAAATCCTATACAGTAGACAGACCAATAAGTATTAATTTCTTTACTTTCTCAAATGTATACTCTGAGTGAGGTGTTACATTATTACAGTCCAAATTATTACATATGAAAAAAGCAAAACAAAAAAATCTGTTTAGGATTTAGTTAGTTACCTAGTGGCAAAACTGGGGTTGAAACCCAGGTATTCCTATAGGGCCAGCAATCTTCCAACTAAATTACAATCATAATGCCTATCTATATATTATCCTAATATAATACAATCTAAATGTCCATTTTACTGTAGTAAAATTAAAGTCAATTCTAGGAAAAAAAACACTAATGTAATTACAACCTAAAGTATCTTTTAAGATTTTTGGGGGTGAAAAAATTGTCCCTCTCTCTTACCATGACTCTGTACTCCTATAACCTTATCTTCAGTCTCTTACCATTCTAATACGAGCTGAAAAACCTAAGGATAATTAAACTGTAGATTCAAAATATATGAAAATGTAGGTATTAATATGTTAAAATTATATAACCTTAAAGGAGGCCTAGGTGAGCATCTAATCTAACCTCATAATTTTATAATAAGGAAACTGGAGTCTAGACAAACACAGTGGCAAAATTAGGACTATGGTCCAGGCCTCAAATCCCAGAACAAAACTGTTTACAACACACCATCACTTCCTGGCTGTGAGATTATTTTCCGGACCACAATTATAAAGCTTGGTTATATAGTTGCCACACAGTCTACAGAAATATTTTAGGTAATATTACCTTGGAGAAGCATTAAAAATTTTCTACAGCCAAATCTAATGAGCATTTGTTTGTGACATCTTCCTCTCTTACATAATTTGTATATATATGTCTGTCCCCAGTAAAATTACAGTATCCAGCTAAGAACTCTATTACTATGAGTAATGGGGTAACAGAGTTTTGAGGGAGAGAAAGAAAAGGCCCACTGAAGTATAAAATCTGATACTATAATAATAGCAACAATAACAAAAACATAAATAATGACTAAATTTTAATCAACACTTAAAGTTATCCATTGTGTTGACTGCTTTACATCTTTCATTTTCCCTTCACGACATATCTTTGAAATGGATATTACTATATTCTCATTTTACAGAAGAGAAAATTAAAACAAGAAGTTCAAAAAGTAGCCCAAGGTGACATTGCTAGTGAGTGATATAGGCAGGAATCAAATCCAGACCACATATCTTGTGTTCTTAACTACTTTATTACATAGCAAACACCATCAAACAGAAATATAATGTAAATCACACACACAAGTAATTTAAAAATTTCAAAAGTTACATTAAAAAAGCAAAAAGAAGCTGGGTGAGGTGGCTCACGCCTGTAATTGCAGCCCTTTGGGAGGCTGAGGCAGGTGGACTGCCTGAGGTCAGGAGTTTGAGACCAGCCTGGCCAACATAGTGAAACCCTGTCTCTACTAAAAGTACAAAAAATAAGCTGGGCGTGGTGGTGGGTGCCTGTAATCCCAGCTACTAGGGAGGCTGAAGCAGGAGAATCACTAGAACCCAGGAGGTGGAGCTTGCAGTGAGCTGAGATCACTCTACTGCACTCTAGAGTGGGCAATAATAGCAAAACTCAGTCTCAAAAAATAAATAAAAAGAAACAAGGGAAATTAATTTTAATAATATTTTTATTTAACCTAATATAGCTAAAATACTATTTGAATATGTGATTATAAAAACTATTAATAAATGTCTTCTTTTAAGAAGTGTCTGTTCATATCCTTTGCCCAGTTTTACAGGGCTTTTTGTTTTTCTCCTGTAAATTTGTTTAAGTTCTTTGTAGATTCTGGTTATTAGCCCTTTATCAGATGGATAGAGACTGCAAAAATTTTCTCCCATTCTGTAGGTTGCCTGTTCAATCTGATGACAGTTTCTTTTGCTGTGCAGAAACTCTTTAGTTTAATTAGGTCCCATTTGTCAGTTTTGGCTTTTATTGCCATTGCCTTTGGTTTTTTAGTCATGAAGTCTTTGCCCATTCCTATGTCCTGAATGGTACTGCCTAGGTTTTCTTCTAGGATTTTTACAGGTTTAGGTCTTACATTTCAGTCTTTAATCCATCTTGAGTTAATTTTTGTATAAGGTGTAAGGAAGGGGTCCTGTTTCAGTTTTCTGCATATGGCTAACCAGTTTTCTCAACACCATTTATTAAATAGGGAAGACATTTATGCAGACAACAAACATATGAAAAAAAGCTCATCATCACCGATCATTAGAGAAATGCAAATCAAAACTACATTGAGATACCATCTCACTCCAGTTCAAATGGCGATCATTAAAAAGTCAGGAAACAACAGATGCTGGAGAGGATGTGGAGAAATAGGAACACTTTTACATTTTTGGTGGGAGTGTAATAAATTCAACCATCGTGGAAGACAGTGTGGCGATTCCTCAAGGATATAGAACCAGAAATACTATTTGACCCAGCAATCCCATTAGTGGGTGTATACCCAAAGGATTATAAATCATTCTACTGTAAAGACTTATGCTTATTGCAGCGCTGTTCAAAATAGCAAGGACTTTGAACCAACCCAAATGCCCATCAGTGAATAGACTGGATAAAAAAATGTGGCATACATGCACCATGGAATACTACACAGCTATAAAGTATGAGTTCATGTCCTTCGGAGGGACATGGATGAAGCTGGAAACTATCATTCTTAGTAAACTAACAAAAGAACAGAAAACCAAATGCCACATATTCTCACTTGTAAGTGGGAGTTGAACAATGTGAACACATGGACACAGGAAGGGAACATCATACACCAGGGCCTGTTGGGGGGTGCAGTAGAGCAGGGATAGCATTAGGATAAATATCTAATGTAGATGATGAGGTGATGGGTGCAGCAAACCACTATGGCATGTGTATACCTATGTAACAAACCTGCAGGTTCTGCACATGTATCTCAGAACTTAAAATATAAAAATAAAAAAAGAAATTAAAAAATCAATCAATAAAAATTATTAATAAAATATTTTAATTTTTATTTGTAGTAAGTCTTAAAAATCTGGTATATATTTTATATTCACAGCACATCTCAGTTCAAACTGACTACATTTTAAGTGCTCAACAGTCATATATTGTTAGGAGCTACTACATAGGATAGGGCAACTACAGAGTCTCTCTAAAATCAATAGAGGGAACAGGATGGTAAAACCATATGTGAAGAACATAAAATTAGGTGTTTCTGCTTCTGAACGTAGCAGACTAGGTGATTCAGACTAACCTTCGCACCAATAGCTACTTAAAATGTTGAACAAAAATCAAATCACAAAACCAAAAGGAAAGAAAAATTTCAAAAGTATCAGAAAGCAAACAAAATAGTAAGTAACTATAGGACAAGAATTGGGCAAAGATGGAAATCTAGAGAGGTGAGTCCTGAACTCAGGGCCACTTTTGCTTTGGGAGTATTTGTATACCAGAGTCCAAACTCACAAGCTTGGATTAAAATTTCACACCAAGACCTGCAAAGTATAAGGACTCTGGTACTTTAGGTTGGGATCATCAAGGCTCCACCCTAGGAACACAGGTAATCCTAAAATAAAGGAGCCCTTGCATGAACCACAGACTGGCCTACAGTCTTGAGTAGTTCATAAAAAAACCTTAATTCTAAAATTGGATAAAGATAATCTTGGAAAGTTAGCACCCCCAGGGGCTTAGAAGAGCAAATGAAAATCTCTGGAGGAAGATAACATCATCCCTATTTTAAAATAATTTCCATAATTTTTCAAATACAATGTCTACCAATCAATCAAAGATTATCAAGCACATAAGGACATATGCAGCATGAGGAAGAAACAGCAAAAACAGGCAACAGAAACATCCAAAAGGACATGTAATGTGGGAATGAGCAAATGTAGTCTATAAAACCATAGTTATTTTGTTCAACGATATAAAAATAAAGCTTAGCAGACAATTGGAAACTATAAAAAGCAACATAGTTTTTTAATGAATATTCTATAATTTTAAAATAGTGTCCAAAAGAATTTAATAAATGAGTATAGCTTCATATTAGGCCCAGTTCAAGAAAGATGTAAATTGGAAAACAGATCTGAAGAAACTATTTAAAAAGTAACTATTTAAAACTATATAAAAAAGAAACAAGGAAGGTAAAAAAATACAGAAGAAAAGTTAAGAAATACAGAAGATATAGTTAGAAAGGGTACAATATACATTTACTTAGACTCCCAGAACAGAAAAAATAAATTTGAATAGATAATGACTGAGAATTTTCAAAAAATTGAAGAAAAACATCCATCCACAATTCAAGGTCAACAAATCCTGAGAAGAATAAATAAAAGGAAAACTACACCCAGCCAGAAGAGAGAAAAAGGGAGAAAAGATGTCTAAAAGCAGCTAGAGACAAGAGTTTCTTGCAAAGAAACAGTAAGATTATAATGTGACTTCTCAGCAGCAATGGAACAATATATTCAAAGTATAGAAAGTAAATTACTATCAATCTGAAGTTCCATATGCTGCATTAATACCAGATGTAAAGTTGAAAAATGCAAAAAGAAATGAACAAGAATGAAAGCAAGATAAAAGGTGGGTAAATCTAAATGACCGGTAACTCTGCTAAAACAATAATAATAATGTCTGTGGGGTTTAGAAATATTTATATAAAAATAGCATTTGAATTTCCGGAAATACATGGAACTAAAAGTCTAAGGAACTTGTATTATCTGTACTTCTAAGTCAAAGAGGTATATTTTAATTTCTAGTAAACATATATACATTTATTCCTTGGTATCCATGGGGGATTAGTTCCAGGACTCCCTGCAAATACCAAAAATCCATAGATGTGCAAACCCTTATATAAAATGGTATAATATTTGCATATAACCTATGCATATCCTCCTGTATACTTTAAGTCATCTTTAGATTAGTTATAATACCTAATACAATGCAAATACTATATAAATAGTTGTTATACCGTACTTTTATAGGGAATAGTGACAAGGAAAAAAGTCAGTACAGATGCAACTATCCATTTTTTTTAAAAAATATTTTTGTTCCACAGTTGGTGAAATCCATGGAAGAGGCCCAAATGTAGTTCCTAACCTAGAAAGGGGAAAATTGGATAAATAAAAAAAAAAATGAGATCCATACAAAAGAAAGTAAGTATGGATATTTTAAAAATATGTGTAAGAAATAGAAACCACACCATAAGGTGAAAGATTTAAACCTAAATATATCAATAATTACACTGAATAAAAATGAAATAAACATTCCAGTTACAAGATAAAGATTTATAGACTGAATTTAAAAAACGTAACTGATGTATCAAAAACATAAAGAATGGCTCAACGTAAAAAGATGAAAAAGACAAACCACTTTAACCTTAACAACTCCTCCCTAAAGGAAACCAGCTGTACCAGTATCAGAAAAAAATAGACTTTAAAGGCAAAACATTACTAAAAATAAAGAGAATCACTTTATAATATCTGTACCAGCAATATATAATAACTCTAAAGTTAAATGTACCTAATAACATACCCACGATACATATAATGCAAAAACAGACAAGAACTATAAAGAAAAATTTAAACAAATCCACAATCACAAGGGAAGGCTTTAACACCTTTAAGTAATTAACAGAACAAATGCACAAAGGATATAAGTTAGTAAAAAGGATTTGAACAATAACTTTTAACATAAACTAGTATAAATTATATAGAACATTATACCCAACACGGTGAGAATATACACATAAAAAACATACAAATACACATGGGGAACATTTATAAAGATTAATTATATAAAATTTCAAAAATATTGACACTGATATATAGACCATGTATTCTGATCATAAAAGTAAAACTCAAAATCATTAATAAAATATATCTATAAACATTTAATGTTCAGTAATGAAGAAAGACATATTTCTATACAACCTACAAGTCAAAGAAGAAATCACAATGCAAATTAAAAATGTTGGCTGGGTGCAGTGGCTCATGCCTGTAATCCCAGCACTTTGGGAGGCAGAGGCAGACGGATCATCTGAGGTCAGGAGTTCGAGACCAGCCTGACCAACATGGTGAAACCCCGTCTTTACTAAAAATATAAAAATTATCTGGGCATGGTGGCAGGCACCTGTAATCCCAGCTACTCAGGAGGCTGAGGCAATAGAATCTCTTGAACCCGTTGCACTCCAGCCTGAGCAACAAGAGAGAAATTTTGTCTAAGGAAAAAAAAATGCTTTAACCTGAATGAAAAGAAAAATAACGCATATTTAAACCTACAGGCAGCTAAAGTAATAGAAATTTATAGCTGTAACTGCATACATATATGTTAGAAAAGAAAAAAGTTGAAAATTAGTAAATTGAACATCCATCTCAAGAAACTAGAAAATAGCAAAAACAATTACAAAAAAAAGTAGAAAGGAGAAAATAATAAAGATGTAAACATAAATTTGACAAAACAGAAAAACAAGCATACACTAGATTAACAAAGCCAAAATTGGATTTTGGGAAGAATAACAAAATTGATAAACCTCATTGAGAAGTAATTTTTAAAAATAAAGAAGGCATAAATAACCAAAATAAGAAATGAAAAAGGGGCATTACTATTGATCTTGCAGAATTAAAAACAAGAGATTTTGAAAAAAAAATATGCCAATAAATTAGAAAACTTAGATGAAGTAAATTATTAGAAGACTGTAACTTACCAAACTGACAAGAAATAGAAACCAAAAGAGTAATATAATTATTAAATAAATTAAATGTATATTTTGAAGTCTCTCTTCCGCCCTACACTCCCAAGAGAAAACCAAAACCAACTAAACAAACATACAAACAAACAAAAAACCCAGTATGGATAGTTTTACCGGCCAATTCTACCAAATATTTAAAGAAAATTACACAAATTCTTCAAAGGTACAGAAAAAGACCATCCTCTAACCCTTTATGAAGGCAGAACCTTGATGCGAAACTTAAGAAGATTAAGAATAAAGAAAAATTTTTACTAGTTGCATGCACTATAAACAAGATTTTAAAATCCTAAAGAAATGTCAGCAGTTTAAAACTAGCAACATACAAATAACAAAACAATAAAATGAATAGACAGAATATGGTCATGGATTGGAAAATTCAATATTGCAAAGATGTCACTTTTATTCAAATATAGAGATTCAGCTGGGCGTGGTGGCTCACGCCTGTAATCTCAGCACTTTGGGAGTCCAAGGCGGGCAGATCACTTGAGGTCAGGAGTTCGAGACCAGCCTGGCCAACATGGTGAAACCCCCTCTCTACTAAAAAATACAAAAATTAGCCGGGCGTGGTAGTGCATGTCTGTAGTCCCAGGTACTTGGGAGGCTGAGGTGGGAGAATGGCTTGAACCTGGGAGGCGGAGGTTGCAGTGAGCCTAGATCACACCACTGCACTCCAGCCTGGGCGACACAGAGTGAGACTCCAACTCAAAAAAAATAAAAAAAATTTAGCTGGGCATGATGGCAGGCGCCGGTAATCCCAGCTACTTGGGAGGCCGAGGCAGAAGAATGGTTTGAACCCGGGAGGTGCAGCTTTCAGTGAGCTGAGATCACACCTCTGCACTCCAGCCTGGGCCTGGGTGACAGAGCTAGACTCCGTCTCAAAACAAACAAACAAACAAACAAACAAAAATAAATATAGATGCAATAAATTCAAATAAATTTGCAAAAGATTAATTGATAATTTGTGTTGTTTTGGTGAAACCTGATAAGCTGATTCTAAAATGTATATGAAAATGCACAGGGCTGAGGCTATCTAAATCACCTCTGAAGAAGAAAGTAGGAGAACTTCCACTATTAGATACCAAAACTCATTATAAAGCCACAGTAATTAAGAGAGTATGGCATTAGTGCAAGAATAGATAAATACACAGTGAAACAGTCCAGAAACAACCCAAATATATACGCACTTGACTTATAACAAAGGTAGCACTACAGAGTAATGCTGGGGAAAAAAAATGAAGTTTTCAAAACATTATGCTTAGTAATTTGGGTATCCTTATGAAAAACAAAATAAAGCTGAATATACCACTTCGCACCATATATAATAATCAACCAGATGGTCTATAGACTTAAATGTGAAAGGCAAAACAATAACACTTTCAAATAGAAGAATTTCTTTGTGACCCTGAGGTAGGAAAGATTTCTTAAACATGGCACAACCCTCCACTGCACTCCAGCCTGGGTGACAAAGGGAGACTCCGTCTCTAAAAAATAAAAATAAAAATAAACATGGCACAAAATCACCAACCATAAAAGACTGATAACCTTTAAATTAAATGAGCTTCTAGTAATCAAGAGACACCACTAAGACAGTGAATAAGTAAACCACTGAGTGGTAAAAGATAACTGCAAAACATATAACTAATCAAGGGGTCATAGGCAGAACACATAAAGAAGTCTTACAAATCAATATTAAAAAATTACAAAAAACCCATAGAAATGTAGGCAAGAACCCTAAATGGGCACTTCTCATAAACAAATGAAAAGTCACTCAATCTCATGAATAATCAGGTAAATGTAAATTAAAACCACAATTAACTTACCCACCAGAACAAATAAAATTGAAGTCTGACAATACTAAACATTGATATTGATAAGGATGTGGTACCCACAGGATTGTATTCACTGCTGGAAGGAATGTAAAATTAACATTACTGTTTTGGAAAACAGCTTGGCATTACTTACTAAAGTTGAAAATAAGTATGCACAATGAATTAACAATTCCTGTCCTAGGAATATACTCAACAGAAATATGTGCACATGTGTAAAAATACGTAAGAATGTTAATAAATGTACAATATAAACTGAACAACTCAAATGTTCATAAATAGTACAATAGATACTCTATGGTATATTTATTAAATAGAATATATACAGCAATGAAAATAGATGAACTATTGTTACAGGCAAAAATATAGGTAAATCACAAGCCAAACACAAAAGATATCTTCTGTTTAACTCAATGTATATAATGTTCAAAAATAGGCTAAATTAAACTACAGTCTTAAGAACACACTTTGGCAGTAAAATTATACAGAAAAGTTACAAAGTATTTACCATATAAATCAAGATAGTAATTATTTTTGCAGGGGAAAAGGTGCTTGTAATTGGGAAGAGGATATAGGCTTCTAGGATACCAGCAACTATTTCTTGATCTGAGTAGTGATATATGAGTGTTCACAGTATAATAATTTAGGTGTATATTTATGTTTTAGACATTTTTAGAGTATGCATGTTGTATTTCACAATAAAAAGTTTAAATAATACTTTTGGAAAAGAATATTATATTGACCTGTATGGTCAACTAACCTTAGGACAGAAATAAGGTTCAAAGCATCGAGTAGGGGTAAAACTGAGTAGGGATTTTATTGCAGAAGCATACTGGATGTTAATTAATTCAAATGAATTGTAAAGTTTCTAAGATGGGGACTGTGTCTAATTTCTTTGTCATATATCTTCAAGGCCATATTTGGTCCTTGGTATATAGTACGATTCAATCAATATGGTAAAAGAATGAATGCTTTCTTAATACTTTCCTCAAAGTGGCAAAGTAGTGGTCCAACAACATGGATCACCAACTATCAAGAAACCAAAGAAAATTCTTCTCTAGAAAAGTATAAGTTACCAGCATATGAAACATTCCATCTTTCATTAGGTGGAAGAAATAATGAACTACTCCTTTGGAATTAATTCTGACACACAAGCATAAAATAGTGAAGTGGAAGTGAGATGCATGAGCGAGAAACCATGATACCACCCTGAAGTTCCCAAGCGTTAGAAGGAACACTAGGATTAGCAATTCTTTGGGAAAGTGAATTTTATAACGTTTAAAGAAAAAATCTGTATGATGCCATAGCAGAAATCATACTGTAATAAAGTTTTTTGAAAAAGAGATAACATTACTAAAAAGTAAAATTCTGACACTATAAAAGCAAGTTAGTCTGACACTATAAAAACAACTTAAGCTCATGCCTATATTCCCATCTCCTTGGGAGGCCAAGGGGAGCAGATCACTTGAGGTCAGGAGTTGGAGACCAGCCTGGCCAACATGGTGAAACCCCATCTCTATTAAAAATACTAAAATTAGCCAGGTGTGGTGGCAGTCGCCTGTAATCCCAGCTACTCAGGAGGCTGAGGCAGGAGAATCACTTGAACCCAGGAGTTGGAGGTTGCAGTGAGCCAAGATCGTTCAACTGTACTCCACCCTGGATGATAAGAGCAAGACTGCTTCTCAAAAAATAAAAAATAAGAAAAATTAAAGTTAATCTGATAAGAAAGAAAAGAAAGTGGCATCTAAAGAATACAATATGGTTGTTGTGTAAGGTGTGCTATGAATCAGTTCAGAATTTTAAGAGACTGATGAAACAAGAAGAATCTTGTAAGTAAAGTAAGAATCCAGAATGAGCGGAGGCTGATGAAAAATGTTAAGAACAATAAAAAGGACTTAAAAAAATACACATAGAGTAAGAACAAGAAACAAAGTTCAGGCCTACTGCTTGGGGCAGATGGTACAGTGTTAGCAGATGATGCAGAGAAAGCAGAACTACGTAACTCCTATTTTGCTTTTGATTCTCTATTAAGGGGACATTTTCAACATGAAAGGGGCAGAAGAAACATGCTCAAAGGAAATTTGAAACATATCTTACAGTAAGGATCCAGGTAGGCTTCATAAAGGAGGAGAGACTTGTGCTGTCTCTGAAAAATAATACTGGGAAAACAGAACATAATAAATAGGAAGAATAGATTGGGAAAAGACCAAGGTAGGGTAGCAGCCTTCTAAATACTACATTTCATCAATTTTAGAACACAGTTATCTTGTCCACATTTTAACAACTCTAAAATTGAAAGGCATCTTAAAATAAATGGTAAAAAGAATTGTGCATAGTTAACTGGCAGTACTTTTTCTTTCTTAGAGGTATACAAAATAATAGTGTGTCTTACAACCGATAATGTTTCAGATTTAATTTCTTCCCTGAGATTCTGTAGAACCTAAGCCAATCAGAGTAGAGGTCAAGGATCCTAAATCCTGATTAATCACCTCATAAGAATTTTAAGGCAAAATTTAAGTTATAAATTCCTCTAAAGCTCACAGTAACCTAAAACAGTTTATATCCTAATAGCATTCATTTTGGAATCTACTCTTATATCTTCTTTTCCATTCTCTATCTGGCTTTGCTTCTCCTTAATCATTTCTTCTTTTCTCCTAACCAGTCTACTACATTTGCTTCTCCACTCTCCTCCTCATTCCTTCTCTTTTCTATTGTTTCTCCCTTTTAAATCATCCCCTTTTTAAAAAAATTGAAAAGTACATAGCTCAAGTGTTCAATATTTTTCCTAGTAAAATCATGAAAATCACATCTCACGTCTACAGGTTCCATGGCTGATTTTATTTTTGTGCATCTGTATACTTAGAAAATTGGGATAGATTCTCCAAAGCAGTATCTTTCCAAATGTGGTCTGAAATCTACTGAATCAAAATCCCTAATGTGGATCCCAGAAATCTGTGACCTCAACAAGTTCCACATCATCACTATTATGAAAAAAAAGCTAGGCTTATCAGGTAGCTTCCTCCCTCCCTCTCTCTTCCTTCCTCCCTCCCTCTCTCTTTCCCTCTTTCCCTCTCTCCCTTCCTCCCTCCCTCCCTCCCTTCCTTCCTTCCTTCAAGACAGGGTCTCACTCTATCACCCAGGCTGGAGTACAGTGGCATGATCATGGCTCACTGCAATCTCCATCTCCCAGGCTCAACAGATCTTCCCATCTCAGCCTCCTAAGTAGCTGTACTACAGGCACACACCACCATGCCTGGCTAATTTTTTGGTATTTTTTATAGAGACAGAGTTTCACCATGTTGCCCAAGCTGATCTTGAACTCATGGGCTCAGGCAATCCATCCACCTCGGCCTCCAAAAATGTTGGCATTATAGGCATAAGCCACTGCTCCTGGCCTTTATCAGATTTTTATAAAAGCCAAGTTAATGTTCTTCAGTGAATTATTATAGGAGTAACAATTTCCAGCTCTTTCACTTAGTTTCAAATTTTGATCACAAAATGTTTCTTAATCCTAATGTTTTCTTATCCCAAATTTTGATCACAAGATGTTTCTTAATCCTAATGTTTTCTTATCCCAGAGAAGAAAATTGTTAAGTGTACTATACTTGCAGTTTCAAAACAAAAACAGATGACTTCTGTTTCTGTCCAAGGTGAGCACAGTTCACTTAACAGAACATTGGAGAGGAGAGAGCAGCACAGAGTGAGCGAGCTCTGGAAATATGCAGAGGGATCAGCGATACGTCGGTATTTAGAGGTACTAAATATCAGAATTCAGCAAAGAACTGATCAGAACATGCATGTAAGGAAACTACCCAAAGCTGGAGAAAGAACCATCTGAAAAAGTTAGAGGGAACAGTACCCGGCACTCACTCAACACTGGAGACCGTGCCTGTTCTCACCAGCCAAAATGGGAAAACCCTTAATTCACTGGGAATTGGGTAAAGCACTCAAAAAGATTTTGCCCCCTTAAGGAGAAATAATTAGCAACAGACTGAGCAGGCTGCAGTTAAGCCTAATGAACCGTAAGAATCAGACCCTAAAGGATCAAACAGTTTCCAAGCAACTTAACTACATTCCAGAGCAAAGCTCATTGTTTTATAGAAACGTAAGATTTATAAAAACACAAAAATACCCAGCACCTAACAATGTAAAAAAAGAAACAGGAAAACATCACCCATAATGAGGAAAATAATTACTGAATTGAAATTTACCTAGAATTGATATAGATATTAGCATTAGTAGAAAAAGATATTAAAATAGCTATTAAAATTATATTTCATGTATTCAAAAAGTTAAGTGGTGACATAGAAGATATTTAAAAAAAGACTCAAATCAAAATTCTGGAGGGGAAAACTACAATATGTGAGATGAAGAATACAGTGAATGGATTAGTGGCAGATTAGACACTGCTGCTGCTAAGACTAATAAACATAAAGGCATGGCAATAGACACTATCCAAAATAAAACACACAGATAAAAAAGAATCAAAAAGAATTAAAAAAGCATCAGCGAGCTGTCAGATAACTTTAAGCAACCTAATACATGTGTAACTGGAGTCCTTGAAAAAGAAGAGAAGGGAGGGAACAGAAAAAATGAAGAAATAATGCCCCCAAAATTTCCACATTTGATGCAAATAATAAATCCAGAGGCCCAAGAAGCTCAGTAAATTCAAAACACAAGACATGAAGAAAATGCCAACAAAGCCTATCATAATCAAAGTGCCCAAAACCAGTGATTAAAGGAAAATTATAAAAGCAGCGAGAGAAATGAGACACATTACATACAAAGGAACAAAGTTAAGAATTAAGCAGATTTCTCATCAGAAACAATGTAAGTGAGAAGACAGTGAACAACATCTTTAAAGTGCTGAAAGACAACAGTCAATGTATATACAGCAAAATTTCTTTTAAAAACAATGGTGAAATAAAAACTTTTCAGATATACAAAAACTCAAAGTTTTGTCACAGCAGAACCACACTCCCAGAAATGTTAAAGGAAACCTTTCCAGCAAAAGGAAAACCATACCAGATGGAAATATGGATCTACATAAAAGCATTAAACACACTAGAAATGGAAACAACACCAGTACATATATAAGATTTTTTCCTTTAATATCTAAATCACTTAAAAAAATGCCTGTTTAAATATTATGAAGTGTATGATGTATAAAATTAAATATATGAGAACAACAGCATATAGGCCGGTAGAGGAGAAATAGAGGTGTATTGTAAGTTTCTTAAACATGTGAAATAGAATAACATCACTTACAAATAAACTGTGATAAGATGTAAACTAAAAACCCTAAAGGAACACTAAAATAACAGAGGTATAGCTAGCTAGTCAAGGAGATAAAATGGAATACTCATTTCAAATTGATAAAAATACTCCATTCAAAAGAAAACAGAAACATCATTAGTCATTAGGCAAATGAAGGTTAAAATAATGAGGTACCATTACAGACTTAATTAGAATGGTCAAAATTTAAAAGACTGACTATATCAACTGTTTGCAAGGACATCAAAGGAACTGGTGGGAATATAAAATGATACAATCATTTTGGAAAACAATTTGGCAGTTTCCTAAAAAACAACTACTATATGTTCCAGCCATTCCATTCCTATTTACCCACAATAAATGAAATCCTTTGTCCACACAAATATTTGTACTCGAATGTTCATAGCAGCGTTATTAGTAATAGCCAAACAGTGGTATAGCCATATAATAGAATACTATTCAATAATAAAAAGGAATAAAACACTGACAGACATTACAACATAAATGAATTTCAAAATCTTTATGCAGAATGGAAGAAGCTCAGAACCTTCCAAAAGCTGTCTACCAACTCTGAGGTACCACATCCTGCAAGGCTCTCCATGATCTGACTCTCTGATCTCTTTGATCTTTGACTTCATCTCCTGTACGCTCCTCGCTCACACTAGCCACATGGACCTCCTTACTATTCCTTGACTATGCCACATCCTCTCACCTCAAGACTTCCCTCTGCCTGGAAAACTCTATTCCCCATGGTTTATGCCTTCACTTCCTTTAGCTCTCTGCTCAAATGTCATCAGAAGCCTTCCACAACCACCATTACTTAAAAGAACACTCATCACCTTCTGTGATTCTTTGTTCCCTTTAACCTGCTTTACTTTTCTTCATAGAACTTATAATCATCTAACATATTACATATTTGTTTACTTTTAAAAAATCTCTCTCTTCTCTCTCCACCTGCCACCTCCACAGCTGTATGCCCAGTGTCTAGAGGGTATCTAGAATATAGTAAATGTTCAAATGCTTCTGTTTTTCCAATAATCAGGTCAGAAAAGCAGATACTGTACCAAATTCTGAAAATTTTCAGAACTCTCCAGCAGTTAATCAAGGGGTCTATAATCACTGACCAAAATTTTTTAAAAAGAATATATATCAATTTAATATTTAACAAGCTTTGCAGTGTACAAATAGTGAACAGTAAACTATAGCTAAACTTTTAATAAAATAAAAACAATTTCTCTCTTTTGTTCTATTTAGTTTTAAAACTAAATTTTATAACTACTTATGGCTTTTTCCTTCTTTCAGAAATGTCCCAAAACTTCTGTCTAAAGATTTAAAAATATATTCAAATATATACTTATCGATACTGATAATTGTAAAAAGTAATTATTTTAAGTTAATTGAAAATTCTGAAAAATGGCTAATTATGTATTTAATGATTAAGAGTGGCTATGCATATATTCGCCTTTTTAAAATATTGATTTAAGGATTCCTAATGTGTTTTTACAACATGTAATTTTGAGAACAAATTGTGTATAGCAGAAAACATTTGGTATAATAATTAATCTGACTTCTTTACAAACACAGAGCAGAAGCCCACTGGTAAACATTTAAATAACTTAGAGTAAACACATTCTAGACAGCATATAATTTATAATTAAGGACTCCAGAGTCATAGCTATTTAATTAAAATAAATCTGGACTATTCTTTATTTTCATTACCTAACTACTATACTTAAGGCACTGATACTAGTATAATGACTTCACACTTATTTCAACATCAAAAGTCACCAAAAAGAATATATATCGCTTAACAAGCATTAACTAAAACACCAAAAAGAGTAAAAATCAATAGCGAAAAAGGTCTCCGTCCATTTATTTAACAAATATCCAATGAGCATCTTATACAGGTATTAAGTGTAGTACTTGAGTCCTTATCCACCTGAATTATTATTCAAAATGTTTCCAGATTAAAATAAAAACACTAGAATACAACACCGGAATTGGTTCGCATTAAAGATTTTACTAAGTGCCAACTAAGAGCACTGACGCTATGCCAGATAAACTGGCTTCCTACTGCTTCTTAGACTAACACTAAATCTCTTCAGCCTTCTAGTAACTGAAAATAAGGATAATACCCCCTTATCCAGCATCCAGATAGCAGATACTATATCATTTACTGGTCTCTATAATGCAATTGTCAATTAATCATATTCTGACTTACATTAACTTTTACTAAGGTTTTAAACTATTGTTTAAATATTTAACTTTTTGTGAATTCCTGTCTAGGTAAGTTCCTTCAAGGTAGAAACTGTGATGTACTTTTCAGAATCCTCTATTATCAATTAGTATTGTTACTAAATATTAAGTATTGGAGAAGGAGAGCAGAGGAAGACTCGCTTTGTAAAATATTCATTTTATACTTTTGTTTGACAAGTGACAAAAATGGGAAAAATAATGCAATTACAATGTGTTTTAAGATAAACTAATAACAAGTCAACAAATAAGCAGTTTTACTTCTGCCCAGATTCAAGAGAAGGGGAATTAGACTCCACCTATTGGTGGAGGAGCAGCAGGGTGGAATGGGGGATATTTTTGTGAGTATCTTTAGAAAGTACAATTGCCATAACCTGTATGTAAAAAACTATAAAGACTCTCAAATACTAAAGAAGATGAATACAAATGCAAGAATATTCCATATTCGCAGGTAGGAAAACTAGATATTGGAAAGACGTCAAATTCTTCTATAAATCCAGTGCAATTCTCAACTTCTCAACAAGACTGTGTGTGGGCTTTGAAAAGCTGATTCTGAATTTCATGTGAAGGACTAAAGAGCCAAGTATAGCCAAAATACTCCTGAAAAGGAAGCATGCTGTGGAACTATTGTACAATCAGATATCAAGCCTTATCTTAAAACTGTCATAATTAAGATAGTGTGGAATTTGGTGCAGAAATAGACTGGCCAGTGGAATAGAATATAAAGATCAGAGACATATGGAATTACATGCACCTTTGGAATTACAATATGCTTCAGAAGTACCACCATAGAAATCAGGTAATAGTGACATACTAGTGATTTTCAAAATGGAATAAAATAAGATTTTATTTATGTCTACCTGATACCACCAATTCCAGATGCTAAAAGCTAAATATTTAAATCACTCAACTAATATATAGAAAAATATCTTCTTGACTCCTCCACAAGAGAATTCTTGAACAAGACACCAAAGTAGGAACCATAAAAGATTGGTAACTTAAACTACATTTAAATTAAGAACTTCGTTTTATCAAGATACCATAACGAATGTGACAATATAGCTTTTACTATGTAAATCTAATGATGATAAATCTAGAAAATCTGTGATAATTATTGATGAAATTATTTGTCCCAAAATAACTTTTACACTAAGTAGCAAAGAAGAAATCTATACACAAAATTCAGAGCAGACATGAAAAAAACTAAGCACAGTTAGAATGGCGATCATTAAAAAATCTGGAGACAACAGATATTGGAGAGGATGTGGAGAAATAGGAACACTTTTACACTGTTGGTGGGAGTGTAAATTAATTAAACCATTGTGGAAGACAGTGTGGCGATTCCTCAAGGATCTAGAACTAGAAATACAGTTTGACCCAACAATCCCATTACTG
>CAUYLG010064933.1:0-20185 GCA_963573385.1 Cacajao melanocephalus | reverse complement strand
AGATCTAGGACTTGAAAAACCAAATAATAAACCCCCAAAACAACTCTCTAAATAACCAATAAATTGTGGGGTTTTTTTGTTGTTTTTTTTTCTTCTTTTTTACACACTCCTGGAAAACTTTTTTTTTTTTTTTTTTTTTTTGAGATGAAGTCTCACTCTGTCTCCCATGCTGGAGTGCAGTGGTGCCATCTTGGCTCACTCCAACCTCTGTCTCTTGGGTCCAAGTGATTCTCCTGCCTCAGCCTCCGGAGTAGTTGGGATTATAGGCACCTGCCACCACAACCAGCTAATTTTTGTATTTTTAGTAGAGACAGGGTTTCACCATGTTGGCCAGTCTGGTCTCAAATTCCTGACCTTAAGTGATCCACCTGCCTTGGCCTCCCAAAGTGCTGGGATTTCAGGCATAAGCCACTGGGCCAGGCCAACCAATTGTTTAGAAGAATCTTTTCTTCTGCCCATGAATTTTGGAGACAGTAAACTTGCAGCTGCTTGGAGTACCCATAAGGGAAAAATTGGGGCTGCTTTCCAATTGGTGAGATCCTACCTAAGTGGGAAACTAACACAGAGGAAAGTACAGCTGAGAAAGAGGAAGAATCTAAGCCCTAAGATAATCTGAGCCAAATCCAGCAATGCTTGAATCTACCCCCTGGAATTTTCAGTTTCGTAAGTCAGTAAATTTTAATTTTATTTCCTGTAAGCTTCAGTTGAGTTTCTTTCACCTGAGGGTAGGGAAGGTTTTATTTCTCTTTGTTTCTCAATTACCCAGCGTTAACACTTAAGGAAGCTTCCTTGTGTGCTATATTAAAAGACTTAGGGGTGGCCGAGGTGGCTCACTCCTGTAATCCCAGCACTGGAGGCTGAGGTGGACAGATCACTTGAGACCAGGAGTTCGAGACCAACCTGGCCAATATGTTGAAACCCTTCTCTACTAAAAATACAAAAATTAGCCAGGCATGCTGACAGGCACCTGTAATCCCTGTTACAGGCTTAGACAGGAAAATCACTTAGGAGAAGGCTTAGGAAAATTGCTTGAATTTGGGAGGCAGAGGTTGTGGTGAGCTAAGATTGTGCTACTGCACTCCAGCCTGGGGGCCAGAGGGAGATGCCGTCTCAAAAAAAAAGGGCCTAGGTGGATCCCTGGCAGGTAAGGAGTAATTGCTCATAAGCAGCAAAGCTGTATGAGGCATTTCATGCATCAGAGCTATAGGTGGGTAGACCTTTCAAAAGCAAACAGTGGCAGACATGAAACCTTTACCTCATAGCCCCAGCTGGCTAAAATTACACACCCTCTGACAACAGGAGGCCAGGGCCCAAACTGAGTTGTACACTCCCTGTACAGGTATGTAAGGGATAGGGCTTCTGTTCCCCCAATTCCTCTCCTTCACCGTACCTGGATTGCTTTTGGAAGGCAACTTCTAGGAGTCCATGAGGCAGGCCTGTACACATTCCAAGCAGGAAGTAAAGCACATTTCATTCTGTATGGTGACATCAGGCATTTATTAAAGTAATACACGACCTGTGGGTGATTAAAATATAACAGAAACAGATATTCTCAGAATGGCTTCCAGCATCCAGTTAGGAGAGCACTGTTAAATGTCTGCAAATTACTGTACAGTTAAAGCATCTACACTCCCTTCTCTCCCAGACCACCCTGGGTCTGAATTGATCTTCCCTGTCTCTGTTCTTCTACTGTGTGCACGGTCTCTCGATTGCAGCATGGATCGTGATATTGCCAGAGGCGTGTGAACCAGAACAACTCCAACTTGAATAGGGGCTGGGTAAAGTGAGGCGAAGACCTGCTGGGGTTCATTCCCAGAGGGTTAAGGCGTTCTAAGTCTTAGATGAGACAGGAGGTCAGCACAAGATACAGGTCATAAAGACTTGCTGATAAAACAGGTTGTAGTGAAGAAGCCAGCTAAAACCCACCGAAACCAAGATGGTGACGAGAGTGACCTCCAGTCGTCCTCACTGCTACACTCCCACCAGCACCGTGACAGTTTACAAATGCCATGGCAATGTCAGGGAGTTATCCTATTTGGTCTAAAAAGGGGAAGCATAAATAATCCATCCCTTGTTTAGCATATCATCAAGAAATAGCCATAAAAATGGACAAACAAAACCCCTCAGGGCTGCTCTGTCTATACAGTAGCCATTCTTTTATTCCTTTACTTTCCTAATAAACTTGCTTTCACTTTGCTCTATGGACTTGCCCTGCTCTATGGACTTGCCCTGCTCTATGGACTTGCTCTGAATCGATTCTTTCTTTCTTTTTTTTTTTTTTTTTTTTTTTAGACAGATTCTCACTCTGTCGCCAGGCGCCAGGCTGGAGTGCAGTGGCACCATCTTGGCTCACTGCAACCTCTGCCTCCCCGGGTTCAAGCAATTCTCCTGCCTCAACCTCCTGCGTAGCTGGGACTACAGGCGCATGCCACTACGCACAGCTAATTTTTGTATTTTTAGTAGAGACGGGGTTTCACTATGTTGATCAGGATGGTCTTGATCTCTTGACCTCGTGATCCGCCCACCACGGCTTCCCAAAATGCTGGGATTACAGGCGTGAGCCACCATGCCCGGCTAAATCAATTCTTTCTTTCTTTCTTTCTTTCTTTCTTTCTTTCTTTCTTTCTTTCTTTCTTTCTTTCTTTCTTTCTTTCTTTCTTCTTTCTTTCCTTCCTTCCTTCCTTCCTTCTTTCCTTCCTTCCTTCCTCCCTCCCTCTCTCCCTCCCTCTATCTCTCCCTCCCTCTCTCTCCCCCTCTCTTTCTTGCTCTCTTTCTCTCTCCTTCCTTCCTCCTTTCCTTTTCCTTCCTTCCTTCCTTCCTTCCTTCTTTCTCTCTTTCTTTCTTTCTTTCTTGTCTTGCTCTGTGGCTGGGCTAGAGTACAGTGGTGCAATCTTGGCTCACCTCCACCTCCCAGGCTCAAGCCATTCTCCTGCCTCAGCCTCCCGAGAAGCTGGGACTACAGGTGTATGCCACCACGCTCAGCTAATTTTTGTATTTTTAGTAGAGACGGGGTTTCACCATGTTGGCCAGGATGGTCTTGATCTCTTGACCTCGTGATCTGCCTGCCTCAGCCTCCCAAAATGCTGGGATTACAGGCATGAGCCACCGTGCCTGGTCTGCCCTGAATTCTTTCTTGTGTGAGATGCAAAACCCTCTTTTTGGGACCAAGACCCCTTTCCGGTGACAGCATGACTGTAAAGTGGAGTTGCTTTGTCTATATTCCCTTCTAGAGGTGAACCTTGAGGGCAGGGACAATCTTACTCATCTTTATGGTCCCCCACACACCCCCGCAATGCCTTAATACCCAGTTGTTGAATGGATTTGGTGAAACTTGTAATATCTAAATAGGCCTTGTTAAAGCAAACTAAATATGGTATGAGAAGGACTCTACTTCTATATTTGAGTCCTTGTGGACAAACTGCAACCTAACTTAATAGGTAGACAAGATGAAAACCTAACTAGGAGTATGTGCCTGTAACAATAGCTGAGTCTCAGCCAATCCCAGCAGCCATACTTCAACCACTCATACCCTGCTGAGTGTTCAAACTGTGTAAAAATAAGGCAAACACCAACCAGTAACCAATCCAGCTGTTTCTGTACCTCACTTCTGATTTCTGTATGTCGCTTCTCTTTTTTTGTCTATAAATTTGTCCTGACCATGAGGCATCCCTGGAGTCTCTCTGAATCTGCTGTGATTCTGGGGCTGCCCGATTGGCGAATCGCTCTTTGTTCAATTAAACTCCCTTAGATTTAATTCTGCTGAAGTTTTTCCTTTAACAGCCTGATTTTAAAAAAAACTGAAAATACACATGCTCCCTGAATCCATATGCTTTTTAGGACTCTTTTGTGACCAGTGACAGAAACTTAACCCAAAGTCACTTAAGAGAAGAAAATCACTGGCTCATTGATTCACCTTCAGGCACAGCTGGATGCAGAGTTGCAAACAGTGTCACCTACACTCTATTTTGGTTCTGCTTTCCTTTGTATTAGGCTTTGTTCTCCTGCGAGCTCTGAGCTTGAGATGACTAATACGATTACTAGCATCTGTAGGCTATATTCAGCCAGCTTAGCAGGTACAGTAGAAAAGAGCTCCCCAAGGCTGGGCACGGTGGCTCACAGCTGTAATCCCAGCACTTTGGGAGGCAGAGGTGGAGGGATCATGTGAGGTCAGGATTTGAGACCAGCCTGGCCAACATAGTGAAACCCCATCTCTACAAAAAGTACAAAATTAGCTGGGCATGGTGGCACATGCCTGTAATCCCAGCTACTTGGAAGGCTGAGGCAGGAGAATTGCTTGAACCCAGGAGATGGAGGTTGTGATAAGCCGAGATCATGCCATTGCACTCCAGCCTAGGCAACAAGAGTGAAACTCTATCTCAAATAAAAAAGAAAAGAAGAGAAAAGAAAAGAGCTCCCCAAGGTCGGGCGTGGTGGCTCACAGCTATAATCCCAGCACTCTGGGAGGCAGAGGCAGGTGAATCACCTGAGGTCAGGAGTTTAAAACCAGCCTGGCCAACATGGTGAAACCCCATCTCTACCAAAAATGCAAAAAATTAACCGGGCATGGTGGCTCGCGCCTATAATCCCAGCCACTCGGGAGGCTGAGGCAGGAGAATCGCTTGAACCCAGGAGGCAGACATTGCAGTGAGCCAAGACCACACCATTATACTCCAGCCTGGGGGACAGAGCAAGACTCTGTTAAAAAAAAAAAAAAGGAAGGAAGGCAGGCAGGCAGGCAGGCAGAGGTTGCAGTGAGCCGAGTTTGCTCCATTGCACTCCAGCTTGGGCAACAAGAGCGAAACTCTGTCTCAAAAAAAAAAAAAAAAAAAAGAAGAAGAAGAAGAAGAAAAGAGCTCCTCTTCCTCAAAATCTCCAGCAAAGGTCCAAGGACCAAGTCTCATTGGCTTGGCTTGGGTCATCTGTTCATGACTGAGCCACTTGTCATAGCCAGGAGACTGGGTTGTACTGGTTCCTCAAAACAGGTTCCTCAAAGGAAAATGAGGGCAATACTACCTGAAGAAAGGAAAATAGATTATGGGTAGTTAAAATCACAAATGTCCACCATATATAAGCATTTGACAATTCAAGTGTGTGTCTTTGTGTGTGTATGCAGATACATGCAATTAATATATGTAAGCAAAAGCTAATTATATGCAAACCAATTTTATTAAAATTATGTCAATAACAGTAATAATGATAGGCCACTATCAACTGAAGTTTACTATGTGCTGGCACTGTTCTAGTTGCTTTATATACATTAACTCATGTAATCCTTATACTACCCCATGCGGCAGGTGCTACTGTGTCTTCACTTTAAGGACAAAAATTTAGATTTGCCTAAACTCAAATTAGTCACTATATTACATTGTCTCACATTTAGAAAACATAAATCAGAAGTGTGCTAGGGGCTGGGTGTGGTGGCTCACACCTGTAATCCCAGCACTTTGTGAGGCCAAGGTGGGCAGATCACCTAAGGTCAGGAGTTCTAGAACAGTCTGGCCAACGTGGTGAAACCCTGTCTCCACTAAAAATACAAAAATTAACTGGGTGTGCTTGAGGGTGCCTGTATTGCCAGCTGCTAGAGATACTGAGGCAGGAGAATTGCTTGAACCCAAGAGTCGGAGGTTGCAGTGAGCCAAGATCCTGCTACTGCACTCCAGCCTGGGCGACGAGCAAAACTCCATCTCAGAAAAAAAAAAGAAAGTATACCAGGGTGTTTGATATTTTTTTCTTCCCCTCGCTACCCTACAGGGTGGACCCATTCATGCAGCAAACACCGAGCACTGTAACGTGCTAAGTCTTCTACCAGATACTCCTGAGACAGTGAAAAGTAGCATGAGACGCCTGTGTGGAGGGTTCCAGTCTGGCGGAGTAGACAGACACATAAACACAGGATTACAGGGCAGTGCGGTAAGTTTTACAGCAACAATCTCTTTTTACAATTTTTTTTAATTAAATGAATTTTTTTTTTTGAGATGCAGTCTCACTCTGTTGCCCAGGCTGCAGTGCAGTGGCACCATCTCGGCTCACTGCAACCTCCATCTCCCGGGTTCAAGCGATTCTCAGGCCTTAGCCTCCCGAGTAGCTGGAATTACAGGCGTCTACCACCATGCCTGACGAATTTTTGTATTTTTTTAGTAGAGACAAGGTTTTGCCATATTGGCCAGGCTGGTCTCAAACTACTGACCTCGTGATCCGCCCATCTCAGCCTGCCAAAGTGCTGGGATTACAGGAGTGAGCCACTGTGCCCAGCCTATAGCAACAGTCTTTATGTGAAATTCTCCCTTTTGTTTCCTTCCACACAAAAGGTTCAGAAACATCTTACTATAATTCAGTAGTGTTATGGAAAGAAGATCAAAGAATTTCAGTTAAAATAAATAATGATTTCTGCCATAGATTTCATTGAGCATTATTAGATCCAGAAAAGAGTGATCAAATGGGGTGGTCCTGTTAAGATTTCACTTTGCAGTTATGAAAATGTACTTAATGCTCCCCGGCTGCCAGCTTCCAAGTGCCACGTCCACCTAGTCACATTTCCCATCACGTCTGTGTTCTAGTTAAATTGTCCTGGGTCCCCTAGACCTAACAAAAGCATTAAAATTAATCCAGTGATTTTAAAGTGTGGGAAAGGGAAAATGACACTGGGTTACAGTGTGCAAATTATTACCATTTTCAGCAGTCTTGCCATTATTTTGGTTTATTAAAACAAAAAGGTATAAAATCTTTGTCTAGTGTTAGCTTGTCTTTAACATCTCCTTTAAACATGCTAATCTCTAGAGGGAACAGACCTCAGAGTCAGAACTTTTTAAATAGGCAGCTATACTTAGCTGGAACTCAATGATACCATTTCACTTTCATTTTACTTACTTTTACAGTTACCTTCTAATTATGGAACACTATACAAGTTTTCCAATTATTTTCACAGATATAAAGTTTGCTTTTAAAGAAACGTATTTACCTTTTGAGTTAATCCATTTACCGGGAAATATTAAGTAAATGCTGGTACAGGTGGGCTGTGGACATAGCGATATTTGCGATGGTGCTGCTCAAACAGCTCCAGTTTGGGAAACAGTGTCCTCATCTATTGGGTCCCATAGTTTTGGCCTTTGAGGCAGCTTTTCACACCCTTCACACTCAGCCAGACTTTCCTTTTTGCTCTGTACCCCTTGGACATTTTGTGCAGACATTCTCATAACTTTCCCGAGTCCCCTGTGGCTATTAGCAGGCGTCTTCCTGGCTAGACTGCGGACTTCTCTCATTCATTTCTTCGTCTTCCCAGAAACAAGCCTGACTCAGAGTGGGTTCCAGAAATAAGTTAATTGTTTCTGTGCTCTTGTGGATAAAGATGGAGGTTTCAGGGTTGTACAGACAGGCTCTAGACTCATTTTCCTCATTCTTTTTTTTTCTTATTTTTGAAACAAAGTTTCGCTATTTTTTTGCCTACGCTGGAGTGCAATGGCGTGATCTCGGCTTACTGCAACCTCTGCCTCCCGGGTTCAAGTGATTGTCCTGCCTCAGTCTCGCGAGTAGCTGGGATTACAAGTGTGCGCCACCATACTTGGCTAATTTTGTATTTTTAGTAGAGGTGGGGTTTCACCATGTTGGCCAGGCTGGTCTCGAACTCCATAGCTCTTTGCAGTCTGCAACTCCTGGCCTCAAGTGATCCGCCAGCCTCAGCCTCCCAAAGTGCTGGGATTACAGGTGTGAGCCACCGTGCCTGGCCTATTTATTTATTTTGGGACAGAGTCTGCCTCTGTTGCCCAGGTTGGAGTGCAGTGGCATGGTCTCGGCTCACTGCAAACTCTGCCTCTTGGGCTTCAGTGATTCTCCTGCCTCAGCCTCCTAAGTAGCTGGGACTACAAGTGTGCACCACCATGCCCAGCTAATTTTTGTATCTTTTGTAGAGATGGTGTTTCATCATGTTGCCCAGTCTGAGACTCCTGGGCTCAAGTCAGTATTTGCTTTCACAAACAAACCCTTTAATTTTAATTTTAATTTTAATTTTAAGTCCCGGGATACATGTGCAGGACATGCAGGTTTGTTACGTAGGTTAAGGTGTGCCATGGTGGTTTGCAGTACCCTGTCACCTAGGTATTAAGCCCCGCATGTATAAGCTATTTATCCTGATGTTCTCCCTCCCCGCACCCTCCACTACAGGCTCTAGGTGTGTTGTTCCCTTCCCTGTGTCCATGTGTTCTCTCATTGTTCAGGTCCCACTTATAAGTAACATGCAGTGACAAACCAACCCTTTCTTCTTCTACTTACAGCACTAGCAAAGAGTGTATTTGAGAATTTCCCTCTTCCTGAGATTCTCTCCAGCTCATCCCCCACAGGACATCTGGTTTAGACAGATAATAAGCCCACAGAGTAGAGTACACCTGGAAAGAGAAAGTCTCCTAATTGTGTTTGCCCTACTTGCCAGTGGCAGGATTAATCACTTAGCTTCTCAAACTTGACTTACTCAAGTTCCCTCGGGGCCTGGCCCGAAGCAGCCCACCGCAGCCACCATTTCTTTCAAGTCTGCAGTTTTATCTTTAAAAATTCAGATGAGGTTTGAATTCTGCTGCATAATATATTCTTGTTTGTTTTAATACGAAAATATCAAAAATAACTTACCGGTTAAATTGCTTAAACCTTTATTCCCCATTTTTTTTTTCCTATTGCCAATATTTAGGTAAAAATGAAGTTTTCCAAGAGCAGCTTTAGGTATCTCTTAACACACTGCTGCTGTGTGCTCTTGGGAGCCAGCCCCAGTGTGAAGGTGAGTCCCTGGGTCATCCCAGCAGTTTCTGAATGACTTCCAGAACACACACAGGGCTCTGGACACACTCCCCTACAGGAAGAGGGGAGACTGGTGGCAAAGAGATTTTTCAGCCAGAGAGCACCTGCCTATTCATCCCAGAGTCTGGCACAGTTAAAGGAAAGTTTAGGATTAAATAGGACGACAGAGTTTCTCTCTCTCTTTTCTTTCCCTCTCTCCCTCCCTCCCTCCTTCCTTCCTTTTTTTCTTTCTTCTTTCTTTCTTGCTTGCTTTCCTTTCTTTCTTTCTTTTTTTTGACGAAGTCTTGCTCTGTCCCCAGGTTGGAGGTGCAGTGGTGGAGTCTCGGCTCACTGCAACCTCTGCCTCCCAGGTTCAAGAGATTCTCCTGCCTCAGCCTCTCAAGTAGCTGGGATTACAGGTGTGCACCACGGTGCCCGGCTAATTTTTGTATTTTTAGTAGAGATAGGGTTTTGCCATGTTGGTCAGGCTGGTTTCAAACTCCTGACCTCAAGTGAATGGCCCACCATGGCCTCCAAAAGTGCTGGGATTACAGGGGTGAGCCATCACTCTTGGCCTCTTCCTTCCTTCCTTCCTCCCTCCCTCCCTCTCCCTCTTTCTCTCTCTCTCTTTCTCTCTTTCTTCTCTCTCTTTCTCTCTTCCCTCCCCTCCCTCTTTCCCTCCCTCCCTCCCTTCCTCCATTCCTTCTTTCCTTCTTTCTTTCCTCCCTTCCTCCCTTCCTCTCTTTCTCTGTCTTTTTAGAGACGGAGCTTCGTTCTGTCATCCAGGCTGAAGTGCAAAGACGTGATTGTAGCTCACTGCAGCCTGGAACTCCTGGGCTCAAGCGATCCTCCCTCCTCTGTGCCCATTGATTACAGGCACGCACCATCATGCCTGGCCCAACAGTGTTTCTTAAGCTGGCTATAAAACCGTCCTATGAGAATAAATTTTTAAAAAATGGAAAAAGACCTTCTCTATGAGAATGCTTAAATTCTGAGTTTCCATTTCAGTGACATTTTAAAAAAACGATAGATTGGTAAAAGCCCTGAATTCAATGCTATGCAATGTATCCATGTAATAAAATTACACTTGTACCCCATAAATGTATAAAAACAAAATAAAATGAGTAAAAGATGGATAGGCATATTCTGGAGAATCTGAACATTGGCCCCGACAACTGAGTTTTGCTGGCAAGTGAATTAGGGTCTCAGGCTAGGACTTCAAATTTCATGAGCTAAGGAGAAAAGAATCAAGTCGACTTCATACTTTAGTGATATATTTGTGCCAAAGGAGTGTTAAATGCCCGACTATGTGCTGCTTTAACAAAGCTTTTCCCAGTATTTCCACTAGAGAAAAATGACTCATCACAATACTCAGAATATATAGGCAGATTGATTCCAAAAACCTACTCCGGTGCGATTGCCTCCATCCTGTCACTGTGAGTGGAGATATAATTTCAGCAAAGCTGAAAAAAAATCAGTAATGCATGTATGTATATATATATGTACGAATTAAAAATAAAAAGCACCATCAGGTCTCCTGTTAATGTTGTTAAGGTAAACCCTGTTGGTTTTGCATGTAACCTGTAAAAGTATTTTTTTTTTTTTTGAGATGGAGTCTTGCTCTGTTGCCCAGGTGGGAGGGCAATGGCATGATCTCGGCTCACTGTGACCTCCGCCTCCCGGGTTTAAGTGATTCTCCTGCCTCAGCCTCCTAAGTAGCTGGGACTACAGGCATTTACCACCAAGTCCGGCTCATGTTTGTTTTACCATGTTGGCCAGCCTGGTCTTGAACTCCTGACCTCAGGCGATCCACCCACCTTGGCCTCTCAAAGTGCTGGGATTACAGGTGTGAGCCATTGCTCCTGGCCCAGTATTCATTTTTTATTTGCACAATAGCTACAAGGCAACATGTTTATGTCTGGCTTATGTATACAATATACATTTATGTTATAATTAAAATAATTTAAGTTTAAATACTGGGAGTCTATAAAAATTTTGTTATCTTTAAGATGGGTGGGTACAAACTCAAATTTGAAAAACTGTTGTCTTGGTCTATTTTGTGTTGCTATAACAGAATACCATAGGCTGGGTACTTTATAAGGAATAGGGATTTATTTCTCACAGTTGTGGAGGCTGGGAAGTCCAAGGTCAAGGGGCTTGCATCTTGTGAGGGCCTTCTTTCTGTGTCATCCTGTAGCAGAAGCGGAAGGGCAAGAAAGGCATATGCAAGAAAGGGAAGGGGCCTCACTCATCCTTTTTATCACGATCCCACTCCTGCAATACACGCCCTACTCCTGATTCACTTCCAAAATGTGACAGGAAATTGAAGTGAAAATGCAGGTGCTGTGGAAAACACTGAGGTGGTTCTTCAAAAAAATTAAACATAGGCCAGGTGCCGTGGCTCACGCCTGTAATCCCAGCACTTTGGGTGGCAGAGGCGGGTGGATCACTTGAGGCCAGGAGTTTGAGACCAGCCTGGCCAACATGGTGAAACCCCGTCTCTATTTAAAAAAAAATTAAATATAGAATTACCATGTGGTCTGGCAATTCCACTTTTGGGTATATACTCAAAAGAATTGAAAGCAGAGACTAGAACAGTTATTTGTACTTAAGTACATAACAGGATTATTCACAGTAGCCAAAAGATAAAAGCATCCAAAGTATCCAGTAATGTATGAATAAACGAACAAAACATGTTTGATATAGTTTGATTATATCTCGTGTTGAGAGGTAATCCCCAGTGTTGAAGGTGGAGCCTGGTGGGAGGTGTTTGGGTCATGGGGTAATTTATAAAGAATAGGGATTTATTTCTCACAGTTGTTGGGGCTGGGAAGTCCAAGGTCAAGGGGCCCGCCTCTGGCGAGGTCCTTCTTGCTGTGTCATCCTATGGCAGAAGCGGAAGGGCTAGAGAGACACGTGCAAGAAAGGGAAGGATCCCTCATGCCTCGGTGCCGTCCTTGAGTGAATGAGTTCTCATGAGATCTGGTTGCTGAAAAGTGTGTGGCACCTCCCACTCACTCCTTCTCCTGCTCTTGCTTTTGCCATGTGAGATACCTGCTTCCCCTTTGCCTTCCGCCATGACTGCAAGCTTCCTGAGGCCTCCCCAGAAGCTGAGCAGATACCTGGCACCATGCTTCCTGTACAGCCTGCAGAACTGTGAGCCAATTAAACCTCTTTTCTTTATAAATTACCCAGTTTCATGTATTCCTTTATAGCATTGCAAGAACGGCTTAACACAGTGATCTAAAATGACAATGGAATATTAGCCTTAAATTCTGACACATGCTACAAAATGGACGGACCTCGAGGACACTGTGCTGAGGGAAATAAGCAAGTCACAAAACGACAGACATGTATATGAGGTACCTAGGGTAGTCAAACTTGTAGAGACAGAAAGTAAAATGGGTCAGGTGCGGTGGCTCATGCCTGTAATCCCAGCACTTTGGGAGGCAGAGGCAGGTAGATCACCTGAGGTCAGGAATAGAGACCTGCCTGGCCAACATGGCGAAACACCATCTCTATTATTGCCGAAGACTTTGGAGAAGACCTAAAAAAAAAAAAAAAAGAAAAAAGAAAGTAAGAAACACCATCTCTCCTAAAAATACAAAATTAGCTGAGTGTGGTGGTGCATGCCTTTCATCCCAGCTACTTGGGAGGCTGAGGCAGGAGAATCACTTGAACCTGGCATGTGGAGGTTGCAGTGAGCTGAGATCGTGCCATTGCACTCCAGCCTGAGCAACAAGAGCAAAACTCCATCTCAAAAAAAAAAAAAAAAAAAAGGCCAGGCGCGGTGGCTCATGCCTGTAATCCCAACACTTTGGGAGGCTGAGGCGGTAGGATCCTGAGGTCAGGAGTTTGAGACTAGCCTGGCCAACATAGTGAAACCCTGTCTCTACTAAAAATACAAAAAAAATTAGCCAGATGTGGTGGTGGACACCTGTACTCCCAGCTACTTGGGAGGCTAAGGCAGGAGAATTGCTTGAATCTGGGAGGTGGAGTTTGCAGTGCAGTGAGCTGAGATCGCACCACTGCACTCCAGCCCAGGTGACAGTGCGAAACTCGGTCTCAAAAAAAAAAAAAAAAAGTAAAAGGAGGGTTGCTAGGGAGTTGGGGGAAGAGGGGAGAATTGGTGGGTTAGTGTTTAATGCGCACAGAGTTTCAGTTTGGGAAGATGAAAAATTTCTGAAGATGGATGGTAGTGGTGGTTGCTCAACGATGTGTACTTAACACTGCTGAAGTGTGTACCTAAAAATGATTGAAATGGTAAGTTCTATATTATGCATATTTTACCTCAATTAAAAAATACAGTAAAAGTAGTTTAGTGAATTCATGTTCACAGCAGCATGGACATGACCTGGTTCTTGGATCTCCATGGAAGCCCCCCCATGTGCTTCCCAAGAGCTGCCCATATCTTGATTCTTCTAAGAGGGACTTCCGTAGGGCTCCAGGTGAATGTTCTTATGATCCTAGATAAATGCGGGGAGAAAAATCAGCAAATCTTCAGTTCTTTCCAAATGAAAGACTGACGTGGCCTGGGACTTCATCTGTTTGTCTATAACAGAACACCACAGATTGAGTAATTGATAAAGAACAGGGAGTTATTTATCACAGTTCTAGGGCCTAGGAAGACCATGATCAAGGCCCTGGCACATGGTGTTGGCCTTTTTGCTGTGTCCTCACCATGGTGAAAGGCGGAAGGGTAAGAGGGGGATGATCCCTGTGTCCTCGAAGGGCAGAAGAGCAGCTAGAATCCACTTCCTCTGTCCAGCCCCTTTATGATGGCAACTAATTCCATTAGGGAAGGGAGGGGCCCTCATGGCCTAATCACCACTGAAAGGCACTGCCTCTTAATACTTAAAGGCCAATGTCACATTGGCAACATCTGAATCTAGGAGGGGCCACATTCAAACCGTTGCAGCCTGGTTACCCTGCTGAGGATAGTAACTAACATGCACCACCCAACCCAGATTCCTCATATTTATTCATTGTAAGGAATAAACTAAATTTAATATAGTGAAGTTCTGAATAATGCTTAGAATTTAGGATCTACAGCAGCATACATTGCAAAGTATGTTCTGTGGGATGTTCATAAATGTTACATGTGAAAGAGCATTCTGTTGTCAAAGATATTTTGGAAATAACTGGATTGAACTAGGTTAAACAGCTTGTTAATTGCAGGCTTTGGAGTCTTTAATGTGGCGGTGTGTGGCCCTCAAGGAGGGAGATCTGGAGGATATTCAGACAAGTGTTTGTCAAATAGATTTGGCCACAGAACAGCTTTGCATGATCACGTTAAAGGAGGGTATTTCATAAACACACTTTGGAAAAATGTCCATTTTGGGAAAAAATAATAAAATAGAAGATAAATATATACTAGGCAGGGGTCATTAAGCTATATGGTCCTTGGGCCTAAACCCATCCAGATGCATGTTTGTTTTTTTTCACAGAACTAAGAATGGTTTGTACATTTTCAGATAGTTGTATTTTGAATAGTTATGTAAGTACTTGCATAACATTCTGGTTTTGCCTCTTGGTTTGCAAAGCCCTGAATATTTACTATCTGACCCTTTAAGAAAAAGTTTGCCAACTCCTGTACCAGGCAATAAAAATGTTTGAGGATTTTTTTTTTCTTTTTATGCGGCTCGCGGCAGCCAGGAGCGGCTCAACGAGCCAGGACGCACGCTGCCTTCCGATTTTTTTTTTTTGAGACAGAGTCTCACTTGTGTCGCCCAGGCTGGTGTGAAGCGGTATGATCTTGGCTCACTGCAACTTCTACCTCCTGGGTTCAAGTGATTCTCCTACCTCAGCCTCCCAAGTAGCTGGGATTACAGGTGCCCAACACCATACCTGGCTAATTTTTGTATTTTTAGTACAGACAATGTTTCACCATGTTGGCCATGCTGGTCTCAAACTCTTGACCTCAGGTGTTCCGCCCGCCTTGGCCTCCCAAAGTGTTGGGATTACAGGCGTGAGCCACTGCACCCGGCCTGAAGATTGTTAATCTGAAGATTCTACTCTTCACAGAAACAATAATAATTATTATGTGCTATTAGAAGGGCCTACTATGTGCTAGGTATACATTATTTCTATTAATCTTTACAACAATTCTATGAGAAAGGCACTCTTGTCCTCGTCTTATAAATGAGGACATCGTTTTAGAGAGGTAAAATGCATATCACAGCCAGAATTCTTTTGTTTTTTCTTTTCCTTTTTTTTAAAGATGGGGTTTCACCATGATGGCCAGGCTGGTCTTGAACTCGTGACCTCAGGTGATCCACCCACCTCAGCCTCCCAAAGTGCTAGGATTACAGGCATGAGCCACCATGCCCGGCCCAGAGCCAGAATTCTAACCCAAGTCTAACCCTAAAGCCCAGAATCATTCCTTGTCAGTGGTCTACAAAGTGGATTCCATGAATCCCAGGGAGTATATAAGACAAGCCATTGGGACATACTGAACCTTCACTCTTTTCATTGTGTATTTTTTAGCATATCATTCAGGTATGTTTAATTTTGCATATATATTTTATTACAATACGTAACACATCAACTAAAATTAGCCTAACCAGTAGCCAATAGACAGTTTCTTTATTTTAGAGACAGGGTCTCACTCTGTCACTGAGGCTGGAGTACAGTGGTACGATCATAACTTACTGAGGGGTCAATCTCCTGGGCTCAAGGGACCCTCCTGTCTCAGCCTCCTGAGTATCTGGAACTACACGTGCACACCACTATAACTGGCTTTTTTTTTTGAGATGGAGTCTTTCTCTGTCACCCAGGCTGGAGTGTGGTAGTGCAATCTCGGCTCATTGCAACCTCTGCCTCCCGGGTTCAAACAGTTCTGCTTCAGCCTCCCGAATAACTAGGATTACAGGCATGCAGCACCATGCCTGGCTACTTTTTGTATTTTTAGTAGAGATGGGGTTTCACCATGTCTTGAACTCCTGACTTCAAGTGAGTTAAGGAGTTTCCCAAAGTGGTAGGATTATAGGCGGGAGCCACTGTGCCCAGCTGTAACTGGCTAATTTTTATGGAGATGGGATCTCGCTACGTTGCCTAGGCTGATCTTAAACTACTGGCCTCAAATGATCCTCCTGCCTCAGCCTCTCAAAGTGTTGGGATTACAGGTTAGCCACTGCTTCCATCCACAGTAGACAATTTTTAAGGAGCCTAACAAATAGCTCCCTGTTCTCCTCACCTGAGTTCAGAATTAACTGAGAGAGAGGAATCCGAGCAATAGAGAACAAAATGTTAGGTTTATTCCTGAGAGGGCCATGGGAGAATCTGGCTTAGGTGTGGTGCCTGGCAGTCATGGTGTCTCAAGCTTGAATCTGAGAATGAAGACATGCTCACTGACCCAGTCACAGGCACCCCTGAAAGGCACCAGCCTTCTCCCAGAGCCAGGGGTCAAATGGAATATGTGTCCCTGTGCCATCTGATCCTGAAGAGGAGAGAGGCTGAGCTGCGCATGCTGGTTCCTCCTCCCCTAAATATCAGTCATTCTTTCCTAGGGAGAGAGAGGGCTGGAGCCTTACTGTGATTGCAGCTCCATTCACATGGAAGGGAACAAATCAAGCATGAGGTGTTTGTAAGTTTCCCACCTAACAATATTGGTCCATGTCATTTATTTACTAATCCATGTATTTTGTACATGTTAACATATATATACAATTTTTTTTTTTGAGATGGAGTCTCGCTCTGTCACCCAGGCTGGAATGCAGTGGTGCTATCTCGGCTCACTGCAACCTCTGCCTCCCCAGTTCAGATGATTCTCCTGCCTCAGCCTCCTGAGTAGTTGGGACTACAGGCATGCACCACTATGCCTGGCTAATTTTTTTGTATTTTTAGTAGAGATGAGGTTTCGTTATGTTGGCAAAGCTAATTGCAAACTCCTGACCTCAACTGATCCGATCACCTCAGTCTCCCAAAGTTCTGGGATTACAGGCATGAGCTACTGTGCCCAGCCACATGTTAACATTTTTACTGAGCGGGGTATGCAATGAAAACTGAAGTCCACTATTCTATACTATAATGTAGAAGTATTGAAGGCCGGGTTCCATGAGGCTGAAAGGGAATAAGGACATAGTTTACTGTAGGATCTGGGCCTCCTGGATCTTAATAGGAGACGAATCTGGGATTTATTAATAGAATATGTATGTTCTGTACACTGCCATCATTTTGCAAGTCTCTAAAGGAAAACGTGTTTAGGAGGTAGAAAAATTCCCTACCTGGTGGCTATTTTCTGAAGTTTCCTATGTGTGGCAATCTCACTACAGGTTGAGTATTCCTTATCCAAAATGCTTAGGACCAGAAGTGTTCTGGATATCAATTTTTTTTTTTCAGATTTCGGAATACTTGCAGAACACACACACTGGCTGAGCTTGCATAACGTGAAAATCTGTAATCTGAATGCTTCAGTGAGCATTTCCTGCGAACATCAGGTCATTGCTTTAGATTTTGGAATATTTCAATTTTGGGTTTTGAAATACTCAATTTGTAGAGGAAAATCCTTTCAGACAACTCCAAGGTAGACCAATAGCAAATAGGAAACCTTGAAGTTGGTGAGTAGCTCTCTGTTGCAGTGAGTTACAAACAGAATTTAGGTGAAAGATGTGGCTAAGGTTAGACAGGTGTTATGGTTCAGGTGGAATGCAAAGCAGAGCTGAACTTTAAAATTTGACATTTTCCAGAGTTTATTACATGAAATGTTGCTCCTGATAGATGCTCTGTGAATGGTGTCCCTGTCAAATACATTTGAGAAACTCAATATAAATAAACCCCCTCTCAGACATTCACATTACACAGTCTTATGTAAGAAGCTGATTACGCTTACATAAGAAGTCCTGCAATAGCCTTTATTTAACACAGTAGTTCTCAAACTAATGTATCTACAGAACACTTATTTCCAAATTCCTACCGACATTTGCTCTGGAAAACACTTTGGGAAATGCTAAGTGGGAAGATTATAGATTTGGGTACTGTTATGGTAAGGGGCTTTGGGTTCAGATGCCCAAGTTCATCCTCTTACTAGCTGTGACCATGGGTAAATTAATCTCTCAGAGTGTTAATTTCCTCACTCATAACATGGATGTAATATTTCCTATCTGTAAGAACTGTAGTGAAGATGAAAAGATATAACATCTATAAACTTCTCAACTAATAGCATGTATTCAATAAAAGTTAGATCCTGGCTGGGTGTGGTGGCTCATGCCTGCAATCCCAGAACTTTGGGAAGCCAAGTGGGAGAATCACTTGAGGACCAGAGTTCATGACCAGCCTGGCCAACATGGTGAAACCCTGTCTCTACTAAAAATGCAAAAAATAGCTGGGCATGGTGGCACACATGCCTGCAATCCCAGCTACTTGGGAGGCTGAGGCAGGAGACTTGCTTAAACCTGGGAGGCAGAGGCTTCAGTGAGCTGAGATTGCATCACTGCCCTCCAGCCCGGGCGACAGAGCAAGACTCTTGTCTCAAAAAAGTTAGATCCTTTTTCTTAATTACAGAGCTAAGTTTGGGGAACAGAAAATATTTCTTGAAGAAGATTTGGAATCCCAGGAAATAGTTTTTTTCAGGATGAAAGGTGCACTTTGATTAACATTGGGGAGGGGACATAGTTGCCATGAAAGGACCAGCTTTAGGACCAAATACACCAAACACTAGCTAGGCGAGCCTGTGTCCAGCACCTTCATCTTTCCAAAATGTAGTGCCTTCATATGTAAAACGTAGATCTCTACTTCACATTTTGCATTTTGAGGATGGAATAAGATAGTGTACATATGGCCGGGCATGGTGGCTCATGCCTGTAACCCCAGCGCTTTGGGAGGTTGAGACAGGCATATCACTTGAGGTCAGGAATTTGACCAACCTGGCCAACATGGTGAAACCCCGTCTCTACTAAAAATGCAAAAACTAGCCAGGTGTAGTGCTGCACCCTGGTAATCCCGGCTATTTGGAAGGCTGAGGCAGGAGAATCGCTTGAACTTAGGAGGCGGAGGTTGCTGTGAGCTGAGGTCTCACCACTGCACTCCAGCCTGGGCAACAGAGAGAGATCCGTTCTAAAAAAAAAAAAAAAAAAAAAAAAGAAAGGAAAGAAAAGAAAAGAAAAGAAACAGTGTATATAAAATGCTTTAGTCCTGGAAATTAGTACCAGAGTATCAGTTTTGAACATGTAGACTATACCAGGTAAGGTGCAAAGCCTGGCCATTTCTCAGGACGGAGCATGTGGATTATTTTCTTAGAACAGATTTTTCAGGATGTTGATTTCTGCTGAGTAAGACTTTGAGGGAGTAGAGCTGAGAAATTTGTCTTTTAACAAGCTCCCTGGTGAATCACTAAGGTCATTAGAATTTGAGAACCATTGATTGGGAAGCATGAGTTGCAAGATGCTGAAGAATCCCACGTGGACCAAATGATAGTTGGACGTTGAAGACCAAGGACCTGGAGAAGCATGTCCCCATGATGGGACTCTTGGACTCAGAAACTCACCTTAGAGGAGCGAGCGTTTGCAGGTATGTGAGGGTGAGACAGCTGGGTCATGTTTAGCATGGCTAAAGCAGTATGACGGGGCCGGGCATGGTGGCTCACACCTGTAATCCCAGCACTTTGGGAGGCCAAGGTGGGTGGGTCACCCGAGGTCAGGCGTTTAACACCAGCCTGGCCAATATGGTGAAACCCCGACTCTACTAAAAATACAGAAATTAGCTGGTGGTACATGCCTGTAATCCCAGCTATTCGGGAGGCTGAGGCACAAGAATCGCTTGAGCCTGGAAGGCAGAGGTTGCAGTGAGCCAAGATTGCACCATTGCACTCCAGCCTGGATGACAAGAGTAAAACTCCTTTCCAAAAAACCAAACCAAACAAAACCAAAACAAAACAAAAAACAGTATGACAGGGAATGGTGAGTGTGACACTTCTAAGTGAGACCTGAAGGAAGGTCATGGGGCAGAAATGTAGCGAGAGAGCATGTAGCCCGCAAAGAGAAAGCCAGATTGGGTTCCTGATCATAGTTCCATTGCCATCCCATCCCAGGAGGCTGATGCCCCTCCAAACCCAGCTGGGAAGCCCATATCATTGCCAGTCCTGTTATGATTAAGCACTCTTAGTTTGGAAGAACTTGGGTGAACCTGCTCCTATGGGGGCTCAGAACACATGACTTTTTCCTTTTCTTTTTTTTTTTTTTTTTTGAGAAAGTCTTGCTCTGTCATCCAGGCTGGAGTGTAGTGGTGTGATCACAGCTTACTGCAGCCTGGAACTCCTGAGCTCAAGCAATCCTCCCACTTCAGCATCCCAAGTAGCTGGACTGCAGGTGTGCACTACCGCAACTGGCTATATATATTTTTTTAACTTTCAGTAGAAGAAAAGTCTTGCTATGTTGCCCAGGCTGGTCTCAAACTCCTGGGTTCAACAGATCCTCCCACCTTGGCCTCC
>CAUYLG010064932.1:0-16302 GCA_963573385.1 Cacajao melanocephalus | reverse complement strand
GGTTTGGTTGTGTGTTGTCCCCTCGGCTATGTTCTTCCACCTTCCAGCCGCCGCCTTCTTTTTTGGGGTGGTTTCATGGCCTCCCCAACCTACACACTTTTTTTTTTTTTTTTTTTTTTTTTTTTTTTTTTTTTTTTTTTTAGGAGTGACGGGGTTTCTCTGTGTTGGCCGGTCTGGTCTCAAACTCCTGACCTCAGTTGATCTGCCCTGTTTGGCCTCCCAAAGTGCTGGGATTACAAGCATTAGCCATTGTGTCTGGCCTTCACTATTAAATATAATGTTAGCTCTGGATTTTGGGGTAGTTTTTTGTTTTGTTTATTTATTTATTTTTTTTGAGCCAGGGTCTCACTCTGTCACCCAGGCTGGAGACTGGAGTACAGTGGCATGATCACAGCTCACTGCAGCCTTGATCTCCTGAGCTCAAGCAATCCTTCTGGGTAGCTGGGTCTATACCACACCTGCCTAATTTTTTTTTTTTTCAAAATGGAGTCTTACTTTGTCCCCCAGGTTGGAGTGGAGTGTCGGGATCTTGGCTCACTGCAACCTCTGCCTCCCAGGCTCAAGTGATTCACCCACCTCAGCCTCCTGAGTAGCTGGGACCACAGGTGCACACCACCATGCCTGGTTAATTTTAGTATTTTTAGTAGAGATGGGGTTCTGTCATGTTGCTGTTGCTCAGGCTGGTCTTGAACTCCTGAATTCAGGTGACCCACCCACCTTGGCCTCCCAAAGTGCTGAGATTATAGGCATGAGCCACCATGCCTGGTCTGGGCCACCACATCTGGCTGTAATTTTTTAATTTTTTGTAGAGACAGGGTCTCATTATGTTGCCTGTGCTGGTCTTGAACTTCTGGAGCTGATCTTCCCACCTCAGCCTTCCAGAGTGTTGGGATTTCAGGCATAAGCCACCATGCCCAGACTAGATTTTCTTATCAAGTTGAGAAAGTTTCCTCTCTATTGCTTGTTTACTGAGAGGAAATTAGCTTTCTTTTGATTAGTCATTGCATAGTATATCTTTGTTCATCCTTTTACTTTTGACCTCTTCCCATTCTTATATGTAAGGTTTCATCCTTGTAGGCATGTAAGATGTGCTTTTTTGAAATTCAGTTTTTTCTAAATCAGAATATTAGCACACTATGTCTAATATGTTTACTGATTGATTTGGGTTTGAATGTACCATCTTACTAACAATTCTTTCTATTAGTTTTCTCTTTCTGTGTTCTTTTCTTTTTTCCATCTTTTTTCCTTCTTTTGGATTAAGATTGTTTGTTTTGGGTAATTTCTCCTTTATTAGCATATGAAGTATACTTTTCTTTTAGTTCTTACCCTAAATTTAACAAGCATCCTTGACTTACTGAAGTGTATTGTAAGTGATCACTTTTACCATTTCCTGGACAACTCAGCGATTATACAATTATTATTTTTAAGATGAAGTACCCCTATGTGGCCCAGGCTGGAGTACAGTGGCACAATCTTGGCTCACTGCAACCTTTGCCTACGAGGTTCAAGTGATTCTCCTTCCTCAGCCTCCTGAGTAGCTGGAATTACAAGTGTGCACAACCACGCCAGGCTAATTTTTGTATTTTTAGTAGAGATGGGTTTCACCGTGTTGTCCAGGCTGGTCTCAATCTTCTGGCCTCAAGTAATTCTCCTGCCTCTACCTCCTAAAGCACTGGGATTACAGGTGTGAGCCACCATGCCCAGTTTTAAATTTCATCTATTGTAGTATTCAGTCCTATAATTTTGTTTTTAAAAAAAATAATTCCCATTTCTCAAATACAATTACCAATTTCGTCATCTATTCTCCTCAATATTTAATGGTACTGCTTTTAAAGCTGGCGTCTGCAAACTCTAATATCTGGTTCTTTTTTTTTTCCTTTTGCTTTTTAGTCGGTTGGTCTTATTTTTTGATATTCATGGTAATTTTTCATTAAGTGCTAGACATTTGAAAAAATGAAATATCAAAGAGATATATAAGGATCTTCCCTCAGACAGGATTTACTTTTGCTTCTGGGAAAAGTAAGCTTGAGATAAATTTGACCCTGGGCTTTGTGGGAGCTAGTCTAGTTGTGATTAAACCTTACTCTCAGGTTGCAGCCCTTCAGGGGTTTTAGCTGAAAACGTGTGTGTGTATATATATATATATATATATATATATAACACATATATTTATATGTATATATATAAACATAATATATGTCATATCAATATATATTTAATATATATAAACATATATAACATTTGTTTTATGTATAACATTTATGTTATATATATAATATATAATATATGTATTTTATATATATACATATATTTTCTAACCAGAACTCCTCTTTTATGGTGGGCCTTATACCTCCAATTTTTGTTACCCAAGCTGTGAGACTTCTGAAAGCTCTACTCAACTTTTCAGCCACTTGGACTTTGCTTAGGAATGGGCAGGTCCCTCAAGGGGATAAGACGTCTTCAGTGTTCATCTTCTCTCTCTGTACTTTTCTCTTCAGCATCTTGGCCCCCTCATGTCCTGACTATGTTGATATTTCTCTGATGCATTCAAACACATTTAAGAAAAAAAAAAAAAACGATTGCTTTTAAACTGCTGTCAGCAGGAGGGTTGGTCTGATACAAGTTAGTTTGCCATGGTCAGACGTAAATCCAACTGTGGCTTCCATGATTATTTGTGTTGTTGTTATTTGAAAATCCTTCAAAGAAAGATGTCACCCTGTGGCTGAGAGCCCTTTAAAAATGTCAGAGGATGGAGGCTTCTTTGCATCCCTTCTGTGAAGGAGGTTCTAAATTATCAAAGCAGGAAGTGACATTTAAGGAGCATCTTTTTTGTGTAAAGCACCTGCTATAGCTGGTGCAGGAAGCAGTTCCAAGTAATAAGGAACATGGGGTTTGCTGGGGAAGGAAAGTGGGACCTTGGCATGGGAGGAGGTGAGGAATGCATAGGACAAGGGGAATCTGGGTAAGAGGATAGGTCCAGGGGATACAGTATGAGAATGGCAGTGGGAGAGGACTCTGGATATGAGGTCCAGGAAAGTGAACTGCATCTTCACCCAATGGATGCCAGTGGGGTCTCATCCCATGGGGAAGAGGTGCCACAGTGCAGTGAGCTGACAACACACATGTGGTAAGCCTCTCTGCTTCCTTCCACCCATAGTTCTTTTACCTTTTCCTACTAAATACTGCCAACCTTCTTAATATGGCCATCTGGATGTCCCAGATGACTCTCCAGCTTGGGATAGCCCAAAATTAAGTGATCTGCTGTGTGTTGTCAACTTGGCCTCAATACAAGGACCTCATTCCCTGGAATCTTCATTCCTGTATGGTTCTGAGTTAGAATTGGCCAGCTTTGCATGAGAAATATGACTCAAGGCCCACTTCTTCATCCTTACTGCTGCTGCCCTACTTTAGGCCTGTATCACTGTCCTGATCACCTAGGCAGTTGCTTAATTTGTTTTGTTTTGTTTTGTTTTGTTTTGTTTTGGTAGAGATGGGGTCTTGCTGTGTTGCCCAGGCTGATCTCAAACTCCTGGCCTCAAGCGATCCTCCTGCCTCTGCCTCCCATAGTTCTGGGACCACAGGCATAAGCCACTGTGCCTGGCCCGGCCTCTTAATTTGATTTCTGCGTTAGTTATGATCCAATCGGGAGACAGAAACCACATAACAATTTGAATATGAGAAGTTTAATATAAGCACTAATTAGAACAGGGGATTGGAGTAATGAAGGCATGGTAAGAAGTCAGGAGAACTTTAAAGAATGTAGGAATAATGGACATAAGGAGCAGCCAGCACCCCTAGAACTAAGAAAGAACATCCCCAGGTTCCATCCCAGCTGAGGTCCAGACCTCAGCTGGGAAGGGCATGGCAGTGGCTCACAATGGCAGAGAAGTCTGGGAGAATGTTCTAGAAGTCTGCCCTTGGGTGCCAGGGAAAGCTGTCATGGAGTGGTGTCTGATTAGGGGCACACCTCCTATTTGTGTGGGACACTAGGAGAAGCTGCTAGTTACAAAGTGCTACTGACTACCATCTTCTGCAGGATTCCTGTTCTGGAAAAATTGCCTGCACTGCCGGAGGGAGATTCTGGAGAAGCTGTGAGCTCTGTGCCCGGTACGACCAGAAGGAAGGCCCCGTCCTCCTCCAGTGTCTCTAGCACCCCCTCCTGACAGAGCCTAGCATTGTACCAACTACCAAAGGAAAAATATTTAAAGGGCCAGCTTTGTTTTTGAAGAGTGAAATATTTGGGGTCCAGAGCAATACCTGAATGTCATTCTGCCATTATCAAGGGGCCACATAACCAAATGGTTAAGAGTGTGGACTCTGTAGTTGGGTTTCTTGAGTTCAAGTCTTAGCTCTGGCACGTTAATATAAATTGGTGTAAACCTGAAAAGATTTATTTAACCTGAGTCTCAGTTTCCTAATCTGTAAAATCAGGTAGCAATAGTTCTAACCTCATTGGATTGTTGTGCTGATTGGGTTGATATTTATGAAGCACTTAGAAGAGCACCTGGCACAGAGTAAGCAATGCACCAGATTGTCTATGGCGATTATTATTACACTGAAGTCCATCCTTCAAATTGTAGTCAGGATGGGCTTTCCATTGTAAGTATGAATTTTACTCCACCATCCTATGGCATAGACATATTCCTTTATTATTCCCCTTTCTGAGGCGGGGCAGACACAGGGAGTGCTAATTAATAAGTTGTCTTCTGGCTGGGTGAAGAAGACGTTAGCATACCCTGTGCTGGCCTCAGGATTATACTCCTGACCTCAGGATTACACCTGTAATCCCAGCTTTGGGAGGCCAAGGTGGGTGGATCGCCTGAGGTCAGGAGTTTGAGACCAGCCTGGCCAAAATGGCAAAACACTGTCTCTACAAAAAATGCAAAAATTAGCTGGGTGTGGTGGCACATTCCTGTAGTCCCAGCTACTCGGGAGGCTGAGGCAGGAGAATCCTTGAACCTGGGAGGTGGAGGTTGTAGTGAACTGACATCAGGCCATGTACTCCAGCCTAGGTGACAGAGCAAGACTCCATCTTGAGAAAAAAAAGTGTTGTCTTCCAACTCACCTTGTTTGTTATGGTCTGAATGTTAATGTCTCCCTCCCCACCCAAGTTCATATGTTGAAATCTTAACTCCCAAGGTGATGGTATAAGAATTGGGGCCTTTGGGAGGTTTAGGATTAGGTCATGAGAGTAGAGCCCTCATGATTGAGATTAGTGCCCTTACAGAAGAGCCTGAGAGAGACCCCTCTCCCCCTCTGCTATGTGAAAACATGGCACGAAGCGCTGTCTGCGAGGAACAGACCCCCACCAGACACTGATTCTGCTGGAGCCTTGACCTTGGACTTTCCAACCTCCAGAACTGTGAGAAATAAACTTCAGTTGTTTGTAAGTCACCTAATTATAGTATTTTATTTTAGTAGCCTGAACGGACTAAGGCACTGTTCATAGTACAAAAATCGGAAATCAGGCTTTGTCGCTTTGTTGCTTGAAACTCACCTGTGACTTCCCATTACCTTCAAGATAGAGTCCAGCTCCCTTTCCCTGGATACAAAGCTCTTGATGCTCTGCCCACCTCACCTCCCACCAAACTCTGGCTCAGGTTTTCACTTGAGTCATCCAGACTTGGTAGTTTGCTACCCTCATGTCCTCCCAGGTCATGTCTCTGTTTTCTAACTTTGCTGATTGTGTTCCCTCCTTCTGGAATATCATCCTCTCTCCTTTTGGCTAACTCCCTTTCAACCTTCAGAAAACTTAAGCACCATCTCCTCCAGGAAGGCTTTCCTGAATCCCCGAGTCAGTTGCAAAATGCTTCTTCGCCATTTTGCTCTCCAAGGTTTTGCCCTGTTATGTCAGAGTGATACACTTCTGTGCCTGGCTCCCTGGCTCATGTGGAAACCACGTGGGGTCTTCTGCATATGACTCATGATTCCATGCTCTGTGTGTCAGCACGAGCAGTGCTGCATATCTGCACTGGCTACACATTGCATAACTCTAGGGCTGCTGTTTGCGGAGTTTTTCACAACCTGCCCTGCTCTTCCCTATGGCCGTGAGCGTCAAATGGAGTCGCACAGTAGGTGAGCAGAATTGTCCCCTCAAGCTCTGGATATTTTTGACAGTGGCCTGTTACACAAACTGGCCTCTCCTAAGGAGCACTTCTTTGTTAGGTTGATTAGGAATGACTGAAACAAAATGTGTTAATGTGTTAAAATGATAAAACCACATTTCTTTCCAAGAGGTGGCAGGGTCTAATTGTTCTGTGTTCTTAGGAATCTCAGAGGTAGGGCTGGGAAAGGGGGAAAGAGGAGAGACACGTCCTCTGATGTGACCAAGGACTTTAATTGGAGGCAGCTCCCCCCATGGTGGCTTTTTCAGAAGCTGGAGTGACTCTTGCTGGTGGCACAGGGATGGTTCAGACGTCTTCTCCTCTTGCAGGGGAGTTTCTGAATCAGTCTTCATGACTCCTGTCCACTGCCCTCTTCCTCATGGAGATGTCCAGCAGCTGTGCAGCCTCGAGAATCCGCATGGGTGCTGCTGGCTAGAATGCTCAGGGCCTCCTAAGGGTGCATGCTTTGAGCATCATGCGGGTATCATAGGGGAGACGTGAATGTCTGTTTGGCACAGCACTATGGAGAGAATTTGTGTTCAGATCTGAAAGAACGGGAATAAACGTATCCTGGGTAAAGGCTTTGAGTGATGCATGCATAACCCACCTTGGTCATACTCCACTCAGAGACTCCTCAAATCATTCATGGCTTTGAAAATAAAAGTTTGCTTGCATGAGCTAAGAATGACTTCAAGCTGGGTAAAGCAGCTGAGATTTTAGAGTTGACGCATTATCTCAGCGTGGCCCAGCTGATCCTAATACACGTCCACAGTTACCGTTTGTGCATACGCTTACACACGGTGCCTCCCTTCCTCCTCCTAAGAGCCTGTGCAGTGGGCAACATATTATTGTTATCCTCATTTTGGAGAGAAGGGATATTATCGTTATCCTCATTTTGGAGAGAAGGATGCTGAGGTTTGGAGAGGGAGGGTCAGTGACATGCCCAAGCTCAGTAAGCAGCTGAGGCAGAGTTTAAACTACCATCTAATAAATTTATGGCCAGGTGCGATGGCTCACACCTGCAATCCCTGCACTTTGGGAGGCCGAGGCGGGTGGATCATGAAGTCAGCCTGGTCCAAGACCAGGCTGGCCAACATGGTGAAACCCTGTCTCTACTAAAGATACAAAAAAAAAAAAAAAAAAAAAGTTAGGTGTGGTGGCCCGTGCCTATAATCTCAGCACTTTGGGAGGCTGAGGTGGGCAAATCACAAGGTCGGGAGTTTGAGACCAGCCTGGCCTACATGATGAAACCCTGTCTCTACTACATATACAAAAATTAGCCGGGTATGGTGGCACGCACCTATAATCCCAGCTACTGAGCAGCTACTCAGGAGGCTGAGGCTGGAGAATCGCTTGAACTTGAGAGGTGGAGGTTGCAGTGAGCCAAGATGGCGCCACTGCACTCCAGCCTGGGCAACAGGATGAGACTCTGTCTCAAAAAAAGAAATAAATGAATAAATAAAAATAAAGTTAAACGAACTCAGTGAATAAATAAATAAATAAACTGCCATGGAGAACTAAAGCCAGTGATTTCAATGAATATCTACTATCTAATAATGAATCTCTAATAACTGATAGAGTCTTTAGGCCGTGTTGTTCCAGGCTGGAGTAACTACGCCCTTTCCACACTCCCAGAAGGCTGAAAGAAATCTGAGAGGGTCCCAGCAGGAGGTGGCCAGGGAGGCAGAGGCTCAGAGAAATCATTCAGGTATTCCTGTCACTATTACACACCCATGTCTGGAACCTACTGAAGGACCGTGGATGACGCTGTTGGAACACCCTTGGACTGTGGAAGCCAACAGTGGTAGAAGACCCCTTGCTGGCCTTGCGGCAACAACAGAAGATCTTGGACCCCATGTTTTGGTGGGCAGTGGGAGGAGGAAAGGGCACTGGGGCTCCTGGCTTTGCAGCTCCAATCCCAGAAAGCCATTGTTATCTAAGCACTGGGTCATACTAGGCCCTCCCCTCTCTCTGATCTGCTGTAGCTCCCTGTGGCCAGGAGTTCCAGGCCTACCTGCTTGGGCCCACCACTGTGAGGGCCCATCTTTCCTCCACCGTGCACATTTCTTCTACCTGTGGAAAGGACTTGGAGCCTCTGCTCTGCCAGTCTTTACCTGTAGCATTGCCTTCTCGAACCGCAGATGTTGGGGGATCTGGCAGTGTTCTCTGGACAGCGTTGTTTTCTAGATGAACTTAAGACTGCTGCTGAAAAATGTGAATCTCTTCTTTGCCAGGTCCTATGGCAGCAGAACCCAGGAGATGCAGCAGTCCACACAGGCAAGCTCATGTTTAGGAGTCAGATTTGCCTTCCCTCTAGGTGTGTGTGTGCTCTTGGGTTGTAATCTCTTTGTGCTTCACTTTATTTTTTTAAATTTATTTTTGAGACACAGTCTTGCTTTGTAGCCCAGGCAGGAGTGAAGTGGCATAATCATAGCTCACTGCAGCCTCAAACTCCTAGGCTTAAGTGATTCTTTTGCCTCAACTTCCTGAGTAGCCCTGGCTACAGGTGTTTGACACCACGCCTGTCTAATTTTTTTTTTTTTTAACTTTTTGTAGAGACAGGATCTTGCTATTTTGCTCAGGATGGTCTTAAACTCCCGGCCTCAAGTTATCCTCCTGCCTCGGCCTCCCAAAATGGTGGGATTACAGGCATGAGTCACTGTGCCCAGCCACTGGCCTCACTTTCCTATCTGGAAAATGGGAACGGTAATACCACCTTGGAGTCATGAGAGTGTCTGTAAACTGGCCGCTCTGAGGGGAGGTGCTGCAGACTGCTTTCCATGCTCATTGTCTTCTCATGTGACTCCATTATTCCATCTGGGCCCAGGTCCCATGGGAGCACAATGATGAAGCCCAGCCTTGCTGGTCCCAGTCCTGGCACTGCCACTCACTTGCTGTTAATTTTTTTCAAAAAAGATTGTGATTTATTCATTAGATCTGCTTTTTAATACTCTGGTAAAGTCACTGCAACCTCTGCCTCTCAGGTTCCAGCGATTCTCCTGCCTCAGCCTCTTGAGTAGCTGGGACTACAGGTGTGTGCCACCACACCTGGCTAATTATTTTTGTATTTTTAATAGAGACAGGGTTTCACCATGTTGGTCAGGCTGGTCTGGAACTCCTTACCTCATGATCCGCCCAACTTGGCCTCCCAAAGTGCTGGGATTACAGGCCTGAGCCACTGTGCCTGGCCACTTTTTTTTTCCCTTTAATCTCAGAAAGTAATTTGAATAGAAACAGCCATGGTGTTAAGAACACTGACATTCATTGAGCATTTGGGCAGATCCTTTGACATCGCTGAGCTCATTTCATTTTCATCTCCATCTTGCAAGGCAGGACTTTGTCCGATTTTCCAGATGGAGGGAGTTGAGCCTCAGAAAGATGACTTGCTCAAGTGTGGCAGCCAAGAGGAACAGCTGGGGTTTTAATGTCGTTTTAACTGAAGACAGAGCTTACTCTGTCTATGCAATTCCAGAATGAGATGTTCAGAACCACCTTGACCTCCAAGAGTTGATGGTAAGTGGTTTTTAAGTGGAAAGGCTCCATCTGAAGCCTGGCAGAACAGCATCACAGGTACGAGCACACTTTTTTTTTTTTTTTTTTTTTTTTTACTTAGATGGACTTCAGATCCTAATTCCTCCTGCACCTTGCTGCGTAATTTCGAGCAGTTTAGCCTCCTTGAACCTCCGTTTTCAAGTCTGTACAATGGTATGGTAAAACCTACCCACACAATGCCGTTGTAAGGATTTGGTGACATAAAGATGTCAAGTGCTTTGCAGGATATCTGGCATACAGTAAGCGTTTAATATCACTGAGATGCTGGCTGGGATGGGGTGGAGTGTGGTGTTTCTTGCATTACCAATGCCCGCCTCTAGAGGGAAGCAGGAGCCAATGAAAAGGGTCCTTGGGTTGTCCACAGTGAGCTGTGAGTTTCAGGTCTCTAGGGACTCCGCAGCACTTTGATCAGAATAAGAAAGATCAATAAGGTCAAACAGGAAGGCTTCTGGAGCTGGGGGAGCCCTTAGGAGTCTTTCAGCACAGTTGGGGAGACTGGGACCCAGAGAGAGAGAAACAGTGGGGTCAAGGCAAATAAGGCTTCTTATAGCACTTGACTTCTTGCAGCAAAGTGAATAGCTGTCCAGGAGTGATGGGGACATTTTCTATTTTAGCACAGAAAAATTACCCCCTCCTACCCTTAGGTCTAACCTATGAGCCTCACTCACCTGCAGTTGGCAGAGTGGACAGGAGGCTGTCTGTGATGTCACAGAGTGGGGAAACCAGAGAATGTTGGGGACAGTAGGGTTTGGACGGAACCACAAAGGCAGGGAGGGAGGACATAGGCTGACCCTCTCTTCAGCAGTCCATCCCTTTGTCCACCATGCTGCATTGTCCGCTGTGCCTATCAGGTTCTGCCTGATAGGAGTGGTTCTGCCTCACATGTCTCTTACCCCTTTTGGATTAGTAGTCTAGCCAGGCATATTCTTCTTGTGGGGCTGCTAGAGGAAGACACAGCAAGCCCCACTGTGAAAACACATTTCTAAGCCACTGCTAGTGTCCTATCTGCTGTGTTTTCATTGGAAAGTCACATGACAATTTAGTTTCTTCTCACCGGGAAGGGGATATTGGTGAATTACTGACTGCTGCCGCCTTCTCTCCTGTCCTGGCCTCTGTGCCATCATGTCAGAAACCTGCCCCAGAGTGGACTGCAGATTCTCCCGATGTGATTAGATGGAGCCCACCCAGATTATTGTGGGTTATCTCAAGGTCACTGATTAGCAACCTTAATTATATCTTCAACCTTAATCTTCTTTTTCAGTGGGGTCATTATTCTGCCTACCACAGTCTTTAAACACTTGTATCAAGAAAATAAAAGAATGAAATAAATTCCCAATTCTAAAAGCAGAAGAACAACAACAAAGTAACCAAAATAATATATAAGATTAAAGCCAGAATCAGAGTATTAAAAAGCAGATCTAATTAATAAATCAAAATCTTTTTTTGAAAAATATTAACAAAATAGAAATACTGTGTAGCTTAATCAGGAAAATGGGGGGAAAAGCACAAATATATAAAATTAGAATAAGCAGGAAATAATTGTTGAAACGAAGGAAATTTAAAAAATCCTGAGAGCTCATTATATACTTTTATGTAAAAAAGTTTGAAAAACTCTATGGAGTAGATAATTTCCTGAGAAAATACAGTTTATTAAATTGACTGTGTTAAAGATAGAAACTATTCATTTCTGTAGAAGAAATTTATTGAGGAACTACCGTCCCTCAAATGGGACCAAACATGTCCAGATAATTTCACAAAGAGAGTTTCACCGAGCTTTTAAAGACCAGTTACAGTACTACATAAATTGTCCTAGAGCATATAAAATAAAACTTCCAACTTCTTTTTGTGAAGGAAGCGTATATTGACAACTGCATCTGATAGTGATAATACAAAAAGAGAAAATTACACAGAAATGTCACCTACCAATACTGATACAAAAATACTTAATAAAGTATTAGTGAAGAGAATCCAACATCATAGTATGAAGATAATAAATCACGGTCAGATGAAATTTGTGGAATGGAAGTTTGATTCAATATGAGTAAAAAAATTATGTGATTTTTCCCCCTTACAGATGCTAAAAAAGAAAAAGGGAATTGATGGATATTACATTAATATGATGAAATAGCACTCTCTTTAACTCTGTCTCTATGTCTTTGCCCTGAACTCAACTTCTTCCTTAATGTGCAAATTCTGGAGCTATTTAAAATCAGGAACAAAGCACAGAAATCTACTAACTTCAACATTGTACTGGTGGCATTAACCGCTGCAATTAGATAAGGTAAATCAGAGACATAAAAATTAGAAGAAGTTAAAGTATTTCTCCTTGCAGATAATATAATAGTATTACTAGTAAGCCATAGGAAAGCAACAACAAAACTACTCAAACAATGAAAGAATTCGGAAGAGAAGCAAGGCATACAATTAGCATACTGAATTCAATAGTGTTATTATACACAAGCAATAACTATCCACAACAATAGTGAGGGAGAAAACTCCATTTACAATAGCAACAAAAGATAAAATACTTAGGAGTAAAGTTAATAAGAAATTTGCAAAATTAATATGAAGAACACTTGAAAATAACCCTGAAAGGCAACAAAGTAGGTTTGAGCAAATGAAAAGCCATTTGTTGGTGGTTGGGAAGAATCAATGTTATAGATGGGTCAGTTCTTCCTAATTTATAATTTTCCCTAAGTTAATTTAAAAATTTAGCACAATCATGATGAAAATAACATCAAGATTTTTTATGAAGCTAGACAAATGATCCTAACATTTACATGAAAAAACAAGTAAGAATAAAACCGGCAGACTCCCCAGTGGAGTAGAATGGAAAGTTCAGAAAGAGACACAAATATATATGAAAATTTAGTGTATGATAATGAAGATGTCATCTCAGACGGATGATTGGACCAAAGATATTCTCCTTAATAAATATGCTGAAATGACTATGTAATCATTTGGATAAAATGTAAATTTAGATCCATACTTCCTAAATACATAACAGTAAATGCCAAATGGAACAGGTTATACATGTAAATAATAATGCTGTACAAGCAAACGAAGAGGCTTGGGTGAATTCCTCTATAAACTGGATGTAGGGAAAAGCTTTCTAATTAGAGAACCCAAAGTCCAGATTCAATGAAAGATTAATAAATTTGACTTTGAGGAGCTAATATTTCTAGTATATAAAGAGCACTAAAAAATTAATGGGAAAAATTCAAAAGAGTGGAAGACATAAACAGATAATTAATTTTTTTTTTTTTTTTTGAGGTGGAATCTCACTCTTGTTGCCCAGGCTGGAGTGCAATGGCAGGATCTCGGCTCACTGCAACCTCTGCCCCCCTGGTTCAAGCGATTCTCCTGCTTCTGCCTTCCGAATAGCTGGGATTACAGGTGCCCGCCACCACACTCAGTTAATTTTTGTATTTTTCATAAAGACAGGGTTTCACCGTGTTGGCCAGGCTAGTCTTAAACTCCTGACCTCAGGTGATATGCCCACTTCAGCCTCCCAGAGTGCTGGGATTACAGGTGTGAGTCACTGAACCTGGCTTATAAACTCTTACAGAAGAGAACTTGGCAGCATCTAACAAAACTGGGTATGTCTTTTCCGTTTGGCTTTAAAGGCATACATTGGCCCTGCACAATGGCTCTTTGGGAGACTGAGGTGGGAGGATCACCTGAGGTCAGGAGTTTGAGATCTGCCTGACCAGCATGGTGAATCCCCATCTCTATTAAAAATACAAAAATTAGCCTGGTATGATTGTGGTGCCTGTAATCCCAGCTACTTGGGGGGCTGAGGCAGGAGAATCACTTGAACCTAGGAGGCAGAGGTTGCAGTGAGCTGCCGAGATGCTGAAAATTGGGAAATGTAAACAATTAGTGACTCTGGGTAGAAGGTAAATGGGAGTTCTCTGTATTATTCTTGAGACATTTCTGTAAATTTGCAGTTAATTCAAAAGGTATCCAAGAAGCTAATTTTTTTCCTTCCTTCCTTCCTTCCTTCCTTCCTTCCTTCCTTCCTTCCTTCCTTCTGTCCTTCCTTCCTTCTTCTCTTTCTTTGAAATGAAGTCTCACCCTTCACCCAGGCTAGAGTGCAGTGGTGCAATCTCAGCTCACTGCAACTTCTGCCTCCTGGGTTCAAGTGAGTCTCTTGCCTCAGCCTCCCTAGTAGCTGAGATTGCGGGAGTGCACCACCATACCCGGCTGATTTTTGTATTTTTAGTTGAGATGGGGTTTCACCTTGTTGACCAGGCTGGTCTCGAACTCCTGACCTCAGGTGTTCCACCCACCTCAGCCTCCCAAAGTGCTGGGATTACAGGTGTGAGGCACTGACCCTGGCCAAAGGGCTGAAGTTTTTCTTTTTTTAGATGGAGTTTTGCTTTTGTTGCCCAGGTTGGAATGCAATGACATGATCTTGGCTCACTACAACCTCTGCCTCCTGGGTTCAAGCGGTTCTTCTGCCTCAGCCTCCTGAGTAGCTGGGATTACAGGCATGCAGCACCATGCCCGACTGATTTTGTATTTTTAGTAGAGATGGGGTTTCTCCATGTTGGTTAGGCTGATCTCGAGCTCCCGACCTCAGGTGATCTGGCTGCCTTGGCCTCCCAAAGGGCTAAAGTTTTAAAGCTTAATTAGATGTGACAATGTATTTTAAAATGTTAAGACATTATTTGGTAAGGGGGAAAGGAAAAGAGGAGAGATGTCCTCTGATGTGACCAAGAACTTTAATTGGAGGCAGCTCTTCCCATGGTGGCTTTTTCAGGAGCTGGAGTGACTCTTGCTGGTGGCCCAAGGATGGCTCAGACGTCTTCTCCTCCTTCAGGGGAGTTTCTGAATCAGTCTTCATGACTCCTGTCCACCGCCCTCTTCCTCATGGAGACACCCCAGCAGCTGTGCAGCGTCAGGAACCCGCATGGGTGCTGCCGGCTAGAACGCTCAGGGCCTCCCAATGAGACATGGCTGGAATGGCCAGTGCTCCTGGCTGTAGCGGTCTAAGTTTCTCTTGTAAAAATTTCTGTGGGAAGCGTATGCATTCAGATCTGAAAGAAGAAAGGAAAAAATTATGCTGCGTGAAGGCCTTTCAATTGGGCTTGGATGAACTGTTCAGGTCATTCATATCCACTGCTGATCTTTCCTCAGATATTTGAATCCCAAGGGACCCAAGGCAGCCCCTAGCCTAGGACTTGGAGGTCTTTTGTGATAGGAGACATTTCTTGCAGTGTGTTTTGTATTGTGCCACACTGGTGGCTTCAGTAATGGTAGAGTGTCTTACAAAGCACAGTGACATGGAAAGTAGGAGACTTGGGACCATCCGGGCTCTGACACTTATACATCATTCCCTAGCACACTCATGAGAAGTCCCTTTCCCTCTGTGAACCTCAGCCTTGTGGCAGGTGGTAAGGGCAGAGGGAAGGAGTAGGCGAGCTAGGGAGGCTTCTACCTTCTCAAGCTTGATTCAAGCAGAGCTGTTCCTCTTTGATCTTTTATAGTAATTGGACTCTGTGAAATTTTGTTTTCAAGGGGGTTTAGTTGTTAGGAGAATTCAAAATGACTGGATTGTTCTCAACAGGACTCCTGGGGTGGCTGTGAGTTATGTGAGGTCACCTGGGCATAGAGTTGGTGCCTAGCAGTGTGGCTGCATTTCTTCTTCCTGGGATGTGCCACTGTCCCGGGATTGGGCATCTGCTCTTCCACGACCCAGAGATATTTCACCCTGAGTTGAACTACACTCAGTCCACAAGTGTTTTCTGGCATGCTTTACTTGCCATGTACCTGGCTGGATCTAGGGAAATAACAGGGAACAAAACTGATGTGGGCACTGCCCTCCTGGCACTTACTGTCTAGTGGCCAAAGTAGGTATCAAGTAAGCATATAAAAAATACACTTATGGGGCCAGGTGCCATGGCTCATGCCTGTAATCCCAGCACTTTGGGAGGCTGAGGTGGGTGGATCACGAGGTCAGGAGTTCAAGACCAGCCTGGCCAAGATGGTGAAACCCTGTCTCTACTAAAAATACAAAAATTAGCCAATCATGGTGGCGCGTGCTTGTAGTCCCAGCTACTCGGGGGGCTGAGGCAGAGAATTGCCTGAATCCAAGCGGCAGAGGTTGCAGTGAGCCCAGATCGTGCCATTGCACTCCAGCCTGGATGACAGAGCAAGACTCCATCTCAAAACAAAACAAAACAAAAAACAAAACAAAAGAACAAACAAACATAAACTTATAAGAAGATGCCACCAGGTATAGTGGTTACCCCTGTAATCTCAGCACTTTGGGAGGCCAAGGTAGGTGGATAACAGGAGCTCAAGACCAGCCTGGCCAACATGGTGAAACCTTTTCTCTACTAAAAATACAAAAATTAGCTAGGCTTATTACTGGGTGCCTGTAATCTCAGCTATTCAGGAGGCTGAGACAGGAAAATCGCTTGAACTTGGCAGGGGGAGGTTGCAGTGAACCGAGGTTGGAGATTATACTCTAGCCTGGACAACAGAGGGAGATTCCATCAGAAAGAAAGAAAAAAGGAAAGAAAGAAACCTTATCTGAGTATTATTGCAGAATTTGTCTATGTATATACTAGCATCAAGATTCTTTTTTAAAAAAATCTAGATAAATGGGCCTATTCTAAATGCAGTCTTCCTTCTGCCT